>VMDO01009855.1:0-74826 GCA_007922755.1 Pedetes capensis
ATACTTATCACCCTTCTACTCCTGGGATTAGATACAAAAGGGACACAGATACAATGACTTACCTAAAGGCTCTACAAATTAGATGTGTGCTTAGAGATATACTAGCTTGAGGAGTGTTATGCTGAATCCTCATATGTGTTGTGTATATTGTTGAGAAAAATCTTGATGCTGAAATTTTCTTCTGTTGAAGTTGTTACAAAAGGCAAATCCAAGTGCCAGTCAAATAATTGGCCCTATATTAAGTATCTTTCAGTGTTATTCTTTCCAGAAGTACAGTCTTTTCACAGCTCATTACATCCTATCTTTTTTTTTCTCTTTTTAAATTAATATCTTTCTGAGCCCAGTGCTGAACTCGCTCAAGTCAGAAGTTATGAAAAAGCATAATGGAGTTTTCATTAGAAGACATGTTTCTAGCAAGTCATTTAAATGAGGGAGTTGATCATTTAAAACACAGAAAAGAATAGATCATTGTAAGTAAAAAAGAAAAAGAAGAAATTGAATGTAAATGTTTTTTTGATCTTAGCAGTCCTTCAACACAGGTGAAAGGCAAAAAGCTGTTGCCCTAAAATCAAGAGCTGTCACAGTGTAAGTGACATTCTCCATCCATTCCACAGTGGCCACTGCCATTAGAGTTGTTTATCCTCTCTGGATTCTTTCAAAACCACCATTTGCTTTTCTTCAGAGTGATGTTACGTTTTCTTTTGATTATTAAAATACTCAGGTCAACTGAGGAACGCTAGGCAAAAATAAATAAATAAATAAACACACAAACAAACAAACAAACTTAAATTAAAATGATTCTTTGTTCTAATAGCCTGAGGAAAACCTTTAACAATTTGAGTCTCTTTTTTATCTGCTGAATTTCTTCACACCAAAATCATGACATAATTGGTCAGTCCTGCCATGACAAGTAGAAAAGAATGGGCAGAGCTGCAACCCAGAGTCTTAAGTGCACGGGTGCAGAGCATCTCCCTTAGCACCTGTCCTCCTTCTGCCGAGGCTGCTGACATCACAGATGCCTGTGCATACACGAACTCACACACATCAAACACACACACAGATGTGCAAGCACAGCGCACACACACATGTTCAGATACCACATATACATGCACATATATGTACACCACAAGCACACACATCCACAAGGGCACACGTGGCTACACACACACACACACACACACACACACACACACACACACACCCTGACATGGAGACATTGTGATCACTGCAGGAGTCTGGCTCCTCCCTCCATTCCACTCTCCTGAGCAAGGCCTCGTCCAGAGGAGCCTGGAGGACTCTCACTGCTCCCACTCTGGGCCTCACTGGCCCCTTTCCCTTGCCTTGCAGGAAGAATCTAGAGGTGGGTCTCATGCCATTGGGATCCAGGAAGAAGGATCCAAAAGGAAAGACACTTTTCCCTAGAAGTACCTCATTTTCTTTCTTCTTCATTAATGCTGCACTCATTGGTTGTGTGGCAAATCCAGACCTGAGCACCAGCGAGCCTTGTTGCTAAGGGTGTTGTTTCTTTTAGGTTCTTTGAGCTGATATACCATCCTGGCATATGATCTCCACTTATCCAGAAGCTAAGCAGGGTCAGGCCTGCTTAATCCCTGGA
This sequence comes from Pedetes capensis, assembly GCA_007922755.1. Classification (NCBI taxonomy): domain Eukaryota; kingdom Metazoa; phylum Chordata; class Mammalia; order Rodentia; family Pedetidae; genus Pedetes; species Pedetes capensis. The sequence goes on from VMDO01009855.1 coordinate 1,616, forward strand.
TAGGAGACTAAATGGGAACCCTGGGTACTGTAGGCTTGGGAGAAGGACCTAGGAGCCCACTCCCAAAACAATCAGCCATCAAAAACCCTATGAATAGCAGAGAAACACTGACACAGTGCTGGAAATGGCACGGTGTTGGGTAGTGTTTTGTCTTATTGTACATAGTGTCACTATTAGTCAGACTCTACTTCATGGCACCTAACAACAATAACAACAGAGCTGGCAGGGCATAGAAATACATGTGAACAATAACCAGTATATATGTGTGTGTGTGTGTGTGTTGTTTTTGTTGTTCTTATTAGGTGAGTCAGGGCCAATTCATAGCGACCCTATGTACAAAAGAAGGAAACACTTCCCGACACTGTGCCAGGCACACACCGTGCCAGGGAACAATGGATTTACACATATTGGGTGCTTCAGAGGATGACAACTAAACCCTATGAAGTTCCAGGGGCAGACATATCAATAAGATTTTTGGAATCCCAGCACACAGGCTCATAGAAGGTTGCCGTATCTGGATAGAGAGTAAACCACTGCATCTTGGGCTTGAAGGAAGCATGGTAGCTGGCAAGTCTCTTTTGGTTCATGAAGCAGCTTATTCCATACCTGGAAAAACTGCTTATACTCTTACAACGGGACACTGAAAAGGCCATTACCACCTCAAAGTGGAGCTCAGAGCAGATACAGGTGCTGCAGCAGATGTAGGTTACGGTCGCTTTTACCACCTAACCTGGAGACCCCATGGCATCACAGTGGTGGGGTGAGACCAACCGATCAGTTTATTGCAGCCCTCAATGACAGAATCACAACACAGATCCCTGGCATTCTGCAGCAAGCCAGTCTATGTTAATTGAAGAATTGCACATCTTTCACAAAATAATGCATGGATGGCACTGGCCTTTGTAAGAAGCAGCACAGAATGACCATGCGGCATAACTGCCCTTTGTGAGCTGACTCCAAACAACTCAACAAGCCACAAGGTTGGATGGGCCCAGTAACAAGTCCTCCTACATTGAAATGGGATACCTGGACTCAAGTAAGCTGCCATAAGCAAGCCACATACCTAGGTCAAACAGACACTATGCCCACCTGTGTTACATCAGGAAAGAAAAAAGGAAAAGAAAAAAAAGAAAGTTTTTTCCCTCAGTTCATACCCAGGACACTTAGGGAGAATCTTTGATAGTTGATAGTGGGGAAATTTTTGAACTTGTTCATGGTTATTAGACCTCCTATGTCTCTTAAATCGAAATTCAGCATATTCCATTTTATGTCTCATTATTACTTCTTAGGAGACTTTCATCTACCCTATTTTCCAAAGATCTTCCAATGTCAAACATCATGATTGCCATATGCACACAATGGATTCCTAAAACAGAACATCCAGAAAACAGAAGGAATAGTCACTTGGTTGTTTTTAAAACAAATAGACTTCAAAAAGCAATCCAGAAATAATCAGCCAACGAGAACCCTATGAGGGTTGCTATGAGTCAGAACCAACTCAATGGCCCCTCACAACAACAATAAACACCTCTAAATCCTCCAAATAGATAGTAAGAAAATTATCATCACCTATACCAAAAGTCTTCATGTAATAGATGTTCCGTAGTAAGAGCTGTCAAGATGAAGAAAGCCAGGGAAAACTCTATGCTAAGAACTCTTCACTTAGAGACTGTTCCATTACTTTAAAATGGTCTTCAGTGAGTCTCAAACACTATAGAAGCTTTTAAAAACATTAAACATGAAGGACAAGTTTAGAATCACCTAGAAAATATTTTAAATATGAAAAAATCCTTTGTTGACAGTTTTTCTTTTAAAAACATCAGCAAACCTCAATGTTCAGAAGACTAATTTCAGGTCATCTTTCAGGGTGGAAGGAAGGATGATCACAAATTAATCTAAGGGCAAAAGAGAAAAGAGTCATTCTCAAATTCTCTTTGCATCAGCATGAGTTGAAAAAATATCTATCTCCACATTGTCAAAAGAAGAATTGGAGACAAAATTTCTGTGAACTGTAGCCAAGGCGGCCACACATTTGTCAGATTTTTTTTTCCAACGACATCTACAGGCAGATAAAAAGCATAGTAAGTATTCAGAGGGAAGCATGGGTGATTTATCTACTCAATTATGCTCAATGTCAAGAGCCATCTCAGAGGAGCGTCTCACAGGATGGCCACGCGCTACACTCTGGTTCAAAGCTGAGCACTCCACAGTTCAACATGGATTCAAGTAGGAAAAACTGCTTCTTCTGTACTGTGATGAGGGTTGTGGACGTTTCAAACTAATGAAGCAAGTGGCAGAATTAACAGCTACCATTCACCAGATTGGCAAGTGTTTAGAATCATGTAGACGAAGACTGCTGAAGCCTATCTCTGGGGGAGGAAAGAGTTGTTTACCATAACCCATGAGCTGAGTCCCCTCCCCTGGTCTTCCTCTGGAGATTTAGCAGTTGCAAAATTTGTCACCATCAAACTACAGTCAATCTCTCTCAAAACCTAACCACAAATAAATAACTAAAGGAAGGAAGGATGGAAGAGAAGGAAGGAAGGATGGAAAAAAAGGAAGGAAGGAAGGAAGGAAGGAAGGGAAGAAGGAAGGGAGGGACGGAGGGAGGGAGGGAGGGAAGGAGTAAAGGAGAGGATCTCATGCTTGATAACAAGACCTATCCTGGGACACTCTGCCAGAACCAGAACCTTACACACACACACACAAACACACACACACACACACACACACACACACACACACACACTTCCGTGAGGACATCTACCTAGCAACTGCCTTTCCAGCTTTGGGCAGACACCACACTGTTTTTGATCCTTGTACTTTAGGATCATTGTTTCAAAACAACTTTTGTACCCTTCCACTTTTCCTTAAATCAACCCTGTCTTCTTTTACTTCCCTGAATGTAACATCTATGTGCTCCTCTTGCCATTCCGTGTTCATCCTTGATTCCATCCATCCTCTTTGGAATCTCTGTTTGTTCTCTAGGTGGTCACAAGCAAACTGTGGAAGCTGATAAGGGAATGGTGGGATTCAAGAGTCTCCCTGAGGCCTCAATGTTTTCACTAGATATTTTCCTTAAAAGGAAAGTGACATTCATTTTATAACAAGCATATTCTCAACAATGAATGCTGGGAAATGTTTTTATTATTTTAGAAGATGATCTTGTTGACTTCTGGGAGAAGGGGAAAAACAGTCTTAAAAATGACAAAAGGTTTGATTTCTGTCTGATGTCAGGGATATAGTCTCTGTCCCCTTCTGACTTGCTGATATTTGAAATTCCACTATTTAAGATCTTTTTCAAATGTTTAGTTACTTAACGTTTTGGTAAGTTAACTTACCAAGTTGTTCTCTGACAGCAGGTCAAAATGTTGAGAGAAGCAGGAGGCCCTATGTGACCAGGGTCCCCGTGGGGTGCCTAAGGAGGATAAAAAGGATGATAGGAGGAGAGAAGGTGGGTTTTTCACATGCTTCATAATTTTTCAAACATCTGGCCCTATATGGGAACTTGGTATTATTTGAATATGTTCTGAAATGAGAAAAGTCAAAATAAAAAAAGTATTATAAAGAAAACTTTTAATATCTGATATTAATAGAGAATAGGACTTGTTTGGATGTCTTAAATCAATAAAATTCTCAAAAATTAAATTTCATTATTAATTCAAATTTTATCTTTATACAACATGGCCAACAACCATCATATTTTCTCACATACATATATTTTTTCCAGCTGGTCCTGTCTCTCCTTCTTACCTTTTGGGAGGCAAACCTGAAGTCCCACCCTCCAAATCTCATAAACTTGCCTGGGTTACCCTGAATTATTTCAGAACACTTAAAAGGCATAGGTGAGTCTATCTGCTTAAAAAAGAAAAATGGCTGCCTTAAGAATTAGCTTGTGTCTTTTGAGTCTTTAGTATACTCCCTGATGAGAATGTACTCTCCCAAAAAATTAAATTCCTGTCCAAAGGGAAAAAAGCAGCTACAAACCATTAAAGTAGCATTTCAATTAAAAAATTACTAAGTTGGAATGCAATATGTACAATTGGTACACACAAAATGCATTTTAATTGTGATGTTAATTTTGGGGAGTATCTTTTATAAATTTGTACATTTCTGATAAGGATTGGGTTAGAAATCTCAGCTCCTTATACTCCACGTTTATAAAGCCTGAACATTATAAGTAAAATGCAAAGCTCCAACTCTAAATACTCACAATTTCAATGAGACAGAGGTGTCATTGCCTAGCTAACATGGTGTAATTAATCTCTTCACACCTTCCCTGTCTACACAGTACAGTTTAACTATGGGTTGTCCATCACCTCCTAACTTCCATAGGTGAGTAATTATTAAGGTAATTAACAGTTATGGAAATTACTAGAACAGATCTATCATGCACTACAAAAGGAGAAGTTGCTCTTTGCTGTGCATTAGCTTTAGGTATGTGTGTGCATGCACAGGCGTGTGTGCTGGTGCAGGCAGTATGACACACACACACCACACACGCGTGCTTCATATTAAAGACACAGCTTTGGGTTGCTTTCTGTCAAATCTCAGCTCCTGAGGGCCTTGCATATTCAGAGAGAGGACTGCATCTGTTTGAATCTCTGTCAGATAAACAAATATTTAAATGTAAGCAATATTGGAAAGATTGCTTTAAGCACTGAAGCATAGCGTGGCATTTAGGAAGAAAAACAATTGGACCAGCATCAGTGTAACTGACTACAGATTACTGGAGCAGGAAGCTCATTGGGGAGCATGAGGCAAACACCTCCCTGAGGCTTCTGCACAGCGAATGGCTCATTTGCTTGCAGAATTCACTTGTGAAATGACTTGAGGGCAGGGCTTTCACCAATACACACCACAGCTGAGTTGCTGGTGATGCCAAAAGTCAAAGGTCTTGCCTAGGGATAGACCAGGCTCTCCTGTGAGACCTTCCTCCCCCATCTATTTCCTTGTTAACGTCAGTTTATTTTTCCATTGAGAGTAAATGTGGTTGGACTATACTTTTTGTACATCAATTACTCCATCTCATTTACTTTCAGACCCAAGGACACAAACATGAGATGAATACTTAATAAAAGACATGAGAAAAATCATATTTTAAAAGTTTTCAACTAAAAACAAGAAGGTAAAGGCTTAAGAAGGAGGAATTGAAGGCCAAGTGTTGTGGTTCATGCTGTCCTCCCAGAAAGGAAGGAGGATTGCAAGCTTGAGGGGATGGACAGCCTGAGCAATTTAACAAGCCCTGTCTCAAAAGTTACAATCAGGCTGAGGGTGTGGCTCAGTGACAGACTCCCATTCCTTCCACAAAAAAAAAAAAAAAAGAAAGAAAGAAAGAAAGAAAAGAAAAGAAAGAAAGAGAAAAGAGACAAAAAGAAAAAAGAAGAAAAAAGAACAGAAAGAAATGAAAAGAAAGAAAAGAAAAGAAAAGGAAAGAAAAGAAAAGAAAAGAAAAGAAAAGAAAAAAAGCCAGGAACCATAGCACATGCCTATAATCCCAGTGACTCCGGAGGCAGAGGCAGGCAGATTGCGAGTTTGAGATCAGAGGCAGTCTGCATAATCTAGCAAGATCCTGTCTCAAACAACAACAACAACAAATAAACAAACAAAAACCAAGGGAAAAAAAGAAAAAAGACATACAACATAGAAAATGATACATTTTCTCATTCTGAAAATGTCACATTTGGCATGAGGCAGAGTTGCTTGAGACGTGTTTTGTGTGAAATAGGTTTAGGAGTTTTACAGGACTGCAAGGACAATATGAACAAGAGAGAGATGAGGACCTACACTATCAAAGGCACCTACCACACCCCTGGCTAATTCATATGCAGCGCCTTAAAAAGATGCCTTTGCCCTTACAGGCCCCCCTGCATACGGTGGCATTGCACAGTCCCCTAAATAGCCCGCGCACTCCCTGCTCCAGAGCAGTAGGAAGCCTGCCTGATGCATCTACCCCAGGCAAAGGAAAGAGTCTCTCTCCTCCTCTCACCGCATATGCCCCATCCCTAAACTCTACACCCACGTGTGAGCAAGCCTGGGCCAGGCTTCTCAGCGAGGACAGTGAAAACTTCACGCTGCCACTCCAGCTCATAGACACCAGCACCACCTAGGAGCAAGTCATGCACTGGCCGAATACAGACACAGAGCACAGTGCAAGGTAAAGCCTGAAGCTTGTAGTCTAAAAATTATTGAAAACTTCAAGACAATGACAGGAGAAAGAGGAAGTTACCATTTGAGTATGCTGAGGTCACCTGGCTTGTGCATAACTCAGCTCGTCTGAAATCATCAAGGCCTGGCTCCCATCAGGGGAAAAGTCTAATTGTCATATAGAGATCACTTATTAACAAATAGGAGCAAATGTTTGTTTTTCTTCCTGAGGCCATTTTTTATTTAGTTTTGTTGTTTATTATAAAACATAACTTGTACAACATAAGCTTTATCATTTTAGCCATTTCTAAGTGTCTGGTTCACGGGCACAAAGTATTTTCACAGTATTATGCAACCATCACCATCAGCCATCCACAGAACCTTTCATTTTGTCAAACTGGAAACTCTGTACCTATTAAAGAATACCTACCAATTTCTCCCTCCCCTTAATGCCCAGCAACCACCATTCCACTTTCTGTGTCTGTAAATATCATTACCTAGTCTATGTATCTCATATATGTAGAATCATACAATATTTGACTGATGGACCTCACTTAGCATAATGTTCTCAAGGTTCATCCATGTTGTTGAATATATCAAAATGGTCCTCCTTATGGCTGAATTATATTATGTGATAGATATACCACATATTTTTTGATGGTTCCTGGGATCAAACCTAGGGTCTTGTACATGCCACCATATCATATGGTAACTCTAGGTTTATTTCTTCAGGCACCCCCATATCACTATCCACAGTGGCTACACCTTTTTATATTACCTTGAGCAGTGAGTAAGAGCTTCAGTTTTGTCATTTTCTTATTTTTGTTTGTTTCTTTTTGTTTTTTCTTCCATAATAGCCAACATATCAGATATAAAGTGATACCTCATTACGGTTTGGATTTGCATTTGACTCAAGATTAGGGATGTTGAGCACCTTTTCATGCTCATCAGCCATGTGTACATCTTTTGGGGACAAATGTCTATATAAGTATTTGTCAATTTTGAAATCAAGATATTTTAGTCATGAAATTATATAAATTGTATATAGATTCTACATAGTAATCTCATATCAGATATATTATTCGCAAATATTTTCTTCCTTTCCATGGATTGTATTTTTACTCTGCTGACAGTGTTTTGGGATGCATAAAATAATATTTGTAAACTCCAACTTAACTATTTTTTCTTTCATTGCCTGAGCTTTGGGTGTCACATCCAAGAAATCATTGCCAAATCCAATTTCATCAAGTCTCCCCTATGTTTTCTTCTAAGAGTTTAAGTTACTGTTCTTATGTTTAGGATTTTGATCCATCTTGAATTAATTTTTGTAAATGGTATTAGGTAAGCATCTGACATATTTTTGCATGTGAACGTTTATTTTTTCCAATACTATGTTAGAAAATGACTGTCCTTTCCCCATTAACTGATCTTCGCAAACTATTAAAAAGCATTTGACCATATAAGTGATTGTTTAGTTCTGGGTTCTCTATACTGTTCCATTGATCTACACATTGTTTGTATGTCACAACCATTCTGTTTTAGTGACCATGGCTTTATAGTGATTTTTCAAATCAGGAATGTAAGACCTTTAAATCATTCTGTGTCAGGTTGTTTGGCATTTGGAGGCCCAATGAGGTTATTTTTTTTTTTCAGCCCTGGGGGTTGAACCCAGGGTCTTGCACTTGCATGATTTGCAAGTGCTGTACCACTGAGCTGCCCCTTCAGCCCATTTTTTAAGTTTTTGAGACAAGGTCTCCTTAAATTATGCAGACTGCCTCTGGTCTCGAACTTGCGATCCTCCTGTCTCTGCCTACAGAGCTGCTGGGATTACAGGCATGAAGATTCCTCCTTATCCTCCTCTTCCTCCTTCTCCTCCATGTTGCTGCTGCTGCTGCTGCTGCTGCTTCTTCTTCTTCTTCTTCTTCTTCTTCTTCTTCTTCTTTCTCCCTCTTAATTTGCATTTACATATATGCTGTAGATATTTTATTTATGGTTACCATGAGGATTACATGTAATGTCCAGAAATTGAAAAAATCTCTCCAAATTTGAGAAAGTTTTACATATTTATTCTTCATATAATCTCTCTTTCATTTTCTTTCTCCTTCCATTTCCTAGAACTCCAAAAATATAAAATCTAGTTCATTAGAAGATATCCCAAAAGTCACTTAAGATCTATTCACTTTTCTTCATCCTCTTTTTTTCTCTCCTCAGACTTCATCCTTTCAAATAGTTGATTTTCAAGTTCATTAATTCATTCTTCTGCCTGTTTCATCTGATGTTGAATCTGTCTTGTAAAGTTTTGAAGTCAGTTGTATTTTTCAGCCCTAGAATTTCTAATTGATTCTTCTTTATAATTTCTATCTCTTGTTGATATTCTCATTTTACTTATATACATTTTCTGAGTTCTTTTAAATATTCATGTATGTTTACCATTCGCTCTTTGAGCACATCTAAGACAACTGTTTTAAACTACTTTTCTGGTACGTTTGAACCCTATGATTCTTTAGCATTCATTTCTGAGTAGCCCTCTTGGCACAGTGAATAGCATGTAACTTTCATAGAGTTGGTTTCTAGAGATATGTCTTATTTCTTTGAATGAGCCTTGTTACCCTGTTTCTTTGTATGCCTTATGATCTTTTGCGAAAAATTGGACATTTAAAAAAGCAATTATCTCTCCCAGTCTTTATAGAAGTGGTGTAGAAATTCTTCATTAATTAGTATCATTTTAAATCTTGAGAACAGCCTGGGATGAAGACCCAGTGTTTCCTCAGGTCTTTTTGGGAAGTATATGTCTTTCCTGGGCCCATGAGTACTTTTTTCCTAATTCTTTAATATATACAAATTCGTTTTAAATGTCTATTTCCTCCAAACATTACACTCTGCTTCTTCTCAAAGCTTTAGATTTTCTATTTTATCCCCCTACTTGAAATCCCTTATTCACAGATGTTAATGAGTTTATAGTACTCCCGCAGACTGCAAGCACCATAGCAGCTGCCACTGCCTTCCATGGCCCCCAGCCCTGTATCCAAACTGTGTTAGCATTCCTGTCAGATCTCAGAGTCAGGGAGGACAAAAAACAGTACCTTTGACACCACACAGATAGTCAAGCATATTGCAAACTGTTTTATTTTGCTATGATCATCTTGAATGAAGGAACTAGAAATTGAGCCTCTTGCTTCTAAGTAAGCTAGTGTAAGAACAAGGGCAAGTGAAAATGATAGGAGTTAGTATATTTCAGGTGGGTTCAGGGTAATAGGGCCTCAGAACAAGGAAATACTGGGGCAAGACAGTTACCAAGCAACCAATTAGACCACCTAAGTTTTCATCAGACCACATGAGCTTCTTCAAAGGAGACAGGTAGCAACAGTCATCAGATGAAGTCCTATTCTTCTAAGAAAACCAAGTCTCATGACCAGGCCAACAGTCAGATGGCTAGCCAATCTCTAGGTAGAAATATAGAAACATCTGCCTTTTAACTCCATTAGGGCAACATAGAGATAACTGCTAAGTGAGGACAAGTCTACTAAACCTGGCTCAAAAAGTCCAGCCCAAAGAAAGAGACATAAAACCCCTAGACAACAGCCCCACCTCAGCTACCCAGTTGGGACCTCCTCCATTCATATGGAGACTTTGTCTATCCTGTCAATAAAATCTTCCTTGTTCTCGCTTGCCTTGGCTATGTGTGTGTTTATTTCTGATTCCATGGACTCAGAGGCCCCACACCTAGCACCTGAGGAGAAACTTTGCTCTCAAACACACCATAAAACTGCCTCCCATTCTTTAGTGAACCTTCACTTGGTTACTATAAATCTTAGACTTATTCCTAGATGGTCTATGAAATAATTTGAGTCAATCTGCAATTGTTCATACTCTATTTCCTTGGAGGAATGAAGGCCTGGGTCTTTTTAAGCCACTATCTTGCTGATATCAACTCAAATATTCAATTTTTAAACTCCTAGTGCTGGGACAATTTGTTAGGTAGCAACAGATAATGAATACACTAGTCTTAGGAGAAACAAATCTTTGATATCTGGAACATTTTCTGGTTTCTCATTGAGCATGGGGAAAGATTCACAGAAATAACTGTTATCATGATATGAGACATCAGCCGAGACCATATAGGGGTGTGTGTGTGTGTGTGTGTGTGTGTGTGTGTGTGAACAGCATGGTCTCAGCATCACACGATGACGCAAGTGCTACTATGCTATCCCAGACTACGTCTGTAGGATGTTAGCCATCATTGATGATTCCCCCCTCCCTCTGCCCTGCCTTCTCTTTGCCTCCATTCAGGGGATGGCAATCAACTGGAGGGTCACAATCATCCTGCTGCTGCTGACTTTCTACTGTGAATGACACCTTCCCTTATGTGTTGCTTAGGATCTTACCCAAGGATCTGGCTCAAGAAACTTCTTTCAGTACATCTTTCTCTTCCACCCCCCCCCCAGTTGAAATTATTTTTGTTTTTTCCTTTTGGCAGTATCAAGGATTGAACTCAGAGCCTAGTGCATGCCAGGCAAGTGCTCTACCACTGATCTCTACCCCCAGTCTAAAATTAGTCTACCACTAATCTGTACTCCTAGTCTAAAATTGCTTTTTAATATACAACTCATTTCATGGATTTCTTCTTCATCATACCATGGGCTCAAGATAAGCAGGATAATCTCTCATGTAAAACATTTAAATGTCTTTCTCTCTGATATGTGTCTTTCACTTCAAACCCTCCTTCCTCCAACCTACTTACATTGACTCAGTGATAGAGCAAAAGTCTTCCAGCTGACAAGTAGTGAAGGGAAACAGGGTGCAGTGTATTCAGGTCATCACGGCAATACTATTGGGGCCTGCATTCTACTCTGACACATCCTGTCCTCATAAGCTCCCCAGAAGGTAAACTATAGACATCAACCTAGCAATTATAAGTATAGTGAATGTTTCCAAAAAAGGAACTAGTATGTTATGTCACCATAGGACAACACAGAGCTCAAGAGATCCCAAAACCAGCCTTTTTCTATCCACATTTAGAGATTATGGTCCAATAAGGGAATCAGCAACTGAGAGTCTAATATGAGTAAAATCCATACGGAAAATTATCTCATTTCTACAAGCAAGTGTACTGGTTAATCGTGAATTCTAAGATGGGACAGATTTATCCAACCGCTCACAAGCTCCCCTGGACCCAGGCAGGGAGTTCTAGAATTTTTTAATGGCTTGGAGGTAAAGTGCCAAAAGCTTCTCCCTGTGGACAGCTCAGACCTCAGAAGAGAGGAAAGGAGGTGTGTCCACCTACACATTCTCTCTGCTGTCACCAAGCAGATGCTCTTACTGAGAAGAAAGAAAGAAGGAAGGAGGTAGAGAAAAGCCTAGAGTGTTAAGCTAAAAGACAGGGAGGGAACTGTCCAGAGTAGAGCTAACACCTCTGCAACATCTTTGCCAATTCATTTCACTTGGCCATTAGGTGGCTCCGAAGTAAGCAGATGGAGCAAGTTGCTTCCATTCAAGCTACTCAGAACACAGTTTAAAGTCTATGAAAAATATCAGTAAAATAAATTAGAAGTGACCTATAAGGAGCTTAACTGGGATGTCATGTTACCGTATCTGTTGCAGGAATACATACATGTTTGGTAGTGGGTTCTATTGAAAGGTGCAAGGTCTTCACTAATCAAGGATTTTTAATTTTGTGGTTTTCAGGTTTTTGGTGGGTATGGCTTCTACTGCCTCTTACCTGACATGGAATTGTTCAGGCCCAGGACAGCTGTTCCCTGGGGTCAGAGCGCTTCATTTGTTATTAACCAATCCAGCATGAGCTGGGGGCGTGTGGGGACCAGTGTCACTTGAGTACATTTGTCTAATGATCTCTACACTCTTTTCTCTTTTGCTCTGAATGCAGAATGGTATTTGGGACAACTCGTGTTGTCCTGAAGAACTAGGTCTGGCTTAAACCAGTTAAAGCAAAACTCACTATCCCTGAGAAAAATAGGAAAGAGCAACATTCTAAACCCAGCTCCAACTTTACTTTGGCTTAAGCTCCTGGGAGTCATTCATATGTGTTCAAACACCACAAACGACAATAACGCCCTAGATGAAAACTCTCATTGAGCAGTCCTGATTCAGCACCACAACTGTGAACCAATTACTTGTATAATGCTGGCTGCCTTAAACCACTAGAGCAAAATGCTCAGGCCCCAATAAAGTCTTAGTTTACAGGCTTTATTTACATTGCTTCAGATACTTATATTTCTTTTTCCTTTTTTTTTTTTTTTTTTTTCTGATACTGGGGGTTGAACCCAGGGCCTTGCACTTGCACGCTTTGCAAGTGCTGGACAACTGAGCTGCACACCCAGACCATTTTATTAACTTTTTGAGACAGGGTCTTGCTAAATTATGCAGACCGCCTCTGGTCTCCAACTTGCGATGCTCCTGCCTCTGCCTCCTGAGCCACTGGGATTACAGGCGTGGTCCACTGCGCCCGGCTTAGACATTCGTATTTCTAAGTGTTCTTCATTGATCTCAGCCAAAGCTTAAGGAAAAAACCACCAGCCCTCAGAAGGAAGGTGTCCCTCCCACAGCAGGCAGGGAAGCCAGCAGAGGTTACCTGACAGGGTTGCAGGTTCACCAACCTCTCAGTTATAGGGGCAGGAGAAGGAAGGAAGACCTGTCTCCCACTCGGGGATATGGTCCCACTGCTGGTCTTTTAATCTATTTCTCTATTGTATGCTACCACCCATACATTTGTGGCATTCAGTAATGCTTATCATGGCAATAACTAGTTTAGCAATGCAATCTTGAAGTAACTGCTCCTAGAATGCCATTTCCTGCCTCAGGACCAATAGAAAGCTAAATTGAGTGGTATTTCTGAGTTGACAAAGGAAAAATTTAATTAAAACTATAAGTGACCTTCAAATGTCAAATGTAAATAAAACGATAACAACTGCATTTTTGACAGCTGTCACTAGCTAATAAGAATGCCATAAAAACTCATGATCAGGGAGCACAGGCAAATCCAGTGTGTACCAGACTCATCATCATAAATTTTGTCAGATAAGTGCTCAGCCTGATAATAATCTTACATCAGTGCACTGAATTAGCTTCAGGAACACTGATGGAAAGACAGGTAGGGGAAGGGATCATCTCCATAACAATGAGAGCCTTCCATGCTGACAAACAGCTAGAAGAACAGAAATCATTTGCATAAAAGGAAATGCAAAGAATCTCAGCAGATTATGACACAGCCTCTGATTGGACTCTCTTTCTCCTTTAATTTGGGTGTTTGCTAATGAAGTGCCTGAATGATTACACACACACACACACACACACACACACACACACACACACACACAGAAGCACATATGTGGCTACAAGAAAATAAAATGCCTACAGTCTCCCATCTCCAAAGGAGGGAAGACATATCTGTCCTATTACAAAGTTAGCGCTTTAAAAGATGCTGGCGTCTGTAGATGCAGAATTTTTAACGTTTAAGTTGATTCAGCTGGTCACGGACTGGCTTTGCTGTTAAGATGCCAGAGAGACTCAATAGTGTTGGAATTGTGAACTGATTCTGACACTTTGCTGGATACAGCAAACTGTCTTGGTTCAGTTTCTCACTTTCAAATATGCTCCATGCATAACACTAAAGCATCACTATAAGTGGTACTAACGAATATAACCATAATGCCAACACATCCCCTAAAGTTGTACCCATCTTGTAAATATTGTATAAGAATGAATTAAATGTTTGGAGAAGTGATCTGAAGCATATTTCCTACCAAAGAGGGAAGACAAATAGTTTCTCAAAACTATTACTATTATAGTGCATTATTTAAAATCACGGTTGATGTTTTTAAAGCAGATATATAATAAGATCATTGGTCAATGTAACTGATGTGCATTATACATTTGATAATCATAATTTATATAGGTAATATTTGGTCTTGGGCCAAAGTCCCAGTCCAGCCTGCCACCTATTTTTAAGGCACACAAACAAAAAAAATTTTTGGTTTTTATTGTTTTCACTTTTCGATGGTTCCCTGCTTTCCTACATAGTACTTTAGGCTTTGCCTCTTAGCCTTCAATCCCTAAAGTGTTTATCATCTACCTATTAACTGAACAATATTGCTGACTTCTTTGCTTACGAGCAAAAGATTGCACAGGAAGCCAAACATAAAAACAAATGTTGTGTGTGAGTAGCCTTACATGTCTATTACGTAAAGTGAATGGTTTCCAAGGTGCATGTAGGTCTCTTAGGAAACGCACAGTTCAGTCTCACCCTAATGCACAAGAGATGTGAAGGATCACAGTGTATGCATAAAAGTTAAATTTTGATGAAAAAATCTATTGCCACAGAACTATGAGGTCAATAAGCATAAACTTGGGAAGATTTGACTGCTAGCATGGAAAAATCTTAAATTTAGTCTTTCCTGAAAACTCAAAGGTCTTCTTGTGTCCTACGTTACATCTTGGAAGAAGTTTTTCCATTTGACTCTGTCCAAGAAACAAAAGAACCACCGCATTTTTTTCACAACATAAGAAATTTCTTTCAGATACTTTTTGATATTTTTTCATAATTACACCCATTACCCAAATATTTTTCTTCTGTGATGTTAGAGTAGAGAAGGTTTGCGCTTCCATCTCTATAATTTTCTAATATGCCAAGAATGTCTTTCTGATTGCATTTGTCATGTCGATCTGCAATTGTTTTATGCTCAATAGTCTGTGATGTTTTTGAACGAAGAGGCCATTCTCGTGTCTCTCTGTTACCTTGGTACCTGGCATATTGTTATCGCTCAGTCAATATTAATTGCTCCTATAATGATTACTACAGGTATTATTGTAATTATGTTACACCAGCATATAATACTTGCTACAGTGTGAACTCGTTTTTGGAACACCTTCGCATTTCAGGGATAGAATTATTTAGAAGCAAACAGAAGTTTTAGCTTGCTTTAAAACAAGAGAGATATGTTTTTCTTTGTTTGCCTTGGAGGCAAAAAAATACAGAAACTTCAAGGTTTCTGAAGAAGCAACTGCAGACAAAAGACCTTGCTACAAGTCCAATTTGATTTGAGTTGACATTAGCTAGAGGGAGAGATGAAGGTTGTGGCCACAGAGTATAATACACATTTGGCCTGGTGCTTCTCTAAGTAATATCCAGTCAGAAGCTATGCCCTACGAAAATCATTAAGTCAGGCTCAGCTAAAAATAATTTCAGATACTTGCCTTCATCCACCACAGAAGCAAAAGGGCAATGGCAAATAATATGAATAATAATACATAAAATTGTATTTTATTGCCTAAAACAAAACATTCAATGTAGATCATACCAACTGCAAGATAGCAAATGTGATGGATTCATTTTGAGGTTTAAATTTGAGTAATATAGAATGAAATAAGTTATGACTCCAGGTTTACATTAAATTTAGAAACTGAAGACAAGAATCTTTTACTGGAACTATAGAGTAAAACTTATATTTACTCTATAACTTATAAAAATTATAAACTCCAGTATAAATTATTTATGCAGCAAATATTTAAAACTAAAAGCATAATGATGAACAAACCACTTGTTACGATGTCAAATTAACCTAGAAGATAACAGTAAGCTGATATAAAGTTAAAAGGAAAAAGTTAGGAAATAACTTCTGCTTTATGTCTTCTATGCGGACACGTGTGCTTTTCTCTAACAAAATGAAACCAGTGAATCTGGTAATTGGTTGGATCTGAGAGCCCAAGCCAATACCCGCAGCCTCTACTTATACAGCATGTTCCCAGGAAAGCCTCCATCCTTGTTTATACATTAGAATATGCATGACTGCACTGTGTAATGTCTAGCTTAACATAGACTATGTTCCTCCTTCACCCTCTAAGGTGAATTTTTCTTGGGCCTAGTTGATGTAAGCCTTTTAGATATTTATTTTAGCTACAAAAGCTACTACATGAGTGTTGTTGTTGTTGTTGTTGTTGTTGTTGTTAGGTGCCATGGTTAGGTCCCATCTCCCAGAGTTCCACAGCCTCCCTGGACAGCCCCACCACCTGGGGACTCTGCATTCGACCACGTGATCTTTGGGGGACATTTTCAATCCAAACCATAGCAAGAAGGCATCAGTGTGATTGCATAAATATACCTGGCCTCTGCCCTATTCTTCTCTTCTGCCACAAGACAAATATGACTCAGTCCCAGAGTAAGACACACTGGGAGCTGGGAACAGGCACACTAACTCACTACTTCTCCTGGGCACAGCTTCAGCCTGAAGCCGACCCACCGCCAGCGCATGGTCTTCCTGTAAAATGAATGAGAAAGAAGGACATGCTATTGAATGCCACTAAGTGGTGTCTGGTAGCACAGCAAAGCAAACTGACATAAAAATCGATGTTAGAAATGAGATACTGATAAAAGAAAGAAGCGAGGTGTTGAGTTGGCTTCAGGGTCAGACAAAGGGTTGCAAAAGAAGCAGCACTGTTGAGAACAGCAAAGTTGACAAGCAAGAAAAATAAAACATTGGGTGAACCTCTCCTACATGGTCATTGGCAAAGTAGATCATGTACCAAATTAACTCCCAGCTCTGACTGAAGAGATTTTTGAAACAGAATGTTATTAGCAGGATTAGGGTTGCTAGCTAGAGTAGTTAAAGTACTATAAGAAACATGAGCTCAACAAATGATAAACTTGTTTACAAGAAAAGATAAATGAGAAGGAAATGAGATTATTTAGGATTGAAACATGGAAGTTCAATTGGTCAATCTAAGCTCTGACTATTCCCATGTTGCTTCATTGACATGTCTGGCTTTGGGCTGGCCATTAGCTGACGCAAGAGAGTTGTACATCAGGAGTTTCTCATCACCCAGCAGGCTAGCCTGGGCTTCACAGGTGAATTTTTCATCTCTGATAATAAAATAATAATGTGAAAGTCTTTGAGCCAGAAGTTCTGGTTAATATTCAAATTAAGATGTGAGTATAAAGCAAAGAGTAATTCAAGAGTATGCTTCTCATATCTCTCCTTAAACTCTTAATATAAGGTCGCTTCCAAGAAAAATTCCCACTGGAAAAAAAAAAGTATCTGGAGGAAAATAAATTCTGGTATGGTCTCATACAATGATAATTAAGAAGAGAGAGAGAGAGGGAGGGAGGAAGAGAGGAAAGGAGGGAGTGAGGGAGGGAGAGAGTGAGAGAAAGAGAGGGGTGGGGGGGGGGAGAGAATGCTTTGTATTGTTAAAAACATTACCAGCTTTGATTAAGCTAAACTATTACTGTCTGAGACATACAGCAATCTCTGGCTCCCCAAATTTCTGTGGGAAGGAAATAAGCTAAGGAAGCTGATCAGTGTCCAAGGAAAGCAGATCACCCACCCTCCTCTCCAGACGTGGCCATGGAGAATGACAACAATGGGGTGAAAGGGCACATGCTCCATTATCAAGTAGCAAGACATTTTAACATTGCCCTATCAGGAAATTGTAGAATTTCTATGTACCCGTAACCACAGTGGCCTTGCTCTTTTTCCCTTCTCTGAATGTAAATGTTTATGGTGGGGATTCTGCCTGTTTTCTGACATTGTACGTGGGAACAGGATTTCTCAATGCAGAATTTGCCTATTTGGTTCATAGATCCCCAAATCAAGTGCAACCACATCTAAACCCAATGTAGACATGATTGTGAGATTTGAACTTTGAGCCAGATGCTTTTCAAGAGAGAAGGCAATGGCAGATCACAGTTCATGATTTTTAATCTCTCTCTCTCTAAGAGGATTTTACTTCCCACCACCACATCTAGTGGATTATAACAGTGACCATAAACTGTTCCTTTCCTTGTATTTACCACTATCTACAATAGAATTGGCCACTCTGTCCACTGAGATATGGCTCAGACTTTCTTTAGATTGGACCACATGACTTCCTCTGCTCAGTGGAGCAAGAACAAGTACAACACAAGCTAATACTGAAAAGGGGCTTGAGCTTTGGGGCTAATGTCTTGCTGCTCTTTAAACCCTGGTCTCCTGTGAAGAAGCCCAGGCTAGCCTGCTGGGTGATGAGAAACTTCTGATGTACAACTCTCTTGCATCAGCTAATGGCCAGCCCAAAGCCAGACATGTCAATGAAGCAATATGGGAATAATCAGACCTTAGACTGACCAACTGGATACAAACACATGAAAGAACAATTGATTAAATATGTTGTTTTTATTTCAAGTTTATCACATAACAAAATTTAACTTAGTCATTATGTGATGTAACTGTAAGCTGAGAGCCAAGGTCTATATACCTGCCCTGGAACTTTGGTCTGTCAGGTAACTTATATTCACCAATGGAATGAGAGAGGATATGACGTGAGACTGTATGTACTGAATCTATCTCTCTTTCTTTCTCTCCTTCTTTCTCAAACATTATCAACATGCCAGAGATTAGGGCTCATTTTTTTTTTTTATCCTGAATCCCTCAATTAGAAGAACTAGAAGATCCAGAGCCTGGAGCAAGGTCACCATAAATGTGATTCCTGCATGTAATATATGAGATATGAATGTTGTTTTTAGTCATCAAATTTTGGGAGTTTTATTACGTCAGAAAAGTTAATTCATATATTAATTTTTAGGTGTTTGTTTCCTATTAGGTGCCATGGAGGGAGATCCGATTCACAGCGACCCTTATAAGGTTTTTTGTTTGTTTTTGTTTTTTGTGGTACTGGGGGTTGAACCCAAGGCCTCGCGCCTGCATGTTTTGCAAGGATTGGACCACTGAGCTGCGCCCCCAGCCCAATTTTTTTTTTTTTACTTTTTGAGACAGGGTCTCGCTAAATTATGCAGACAGCTTCTGGTCTCCAACTTGCGATCCTCCCGCCTCCACCTCCCCAGCCGCTGGGATTACAGGTATGCACCACGATGCCCGGCGCCCTTATAAGGTTTCCAATGGGTTATTGTTTGGGGATTGCTTCCGGAGTGTGCTGCCACTTCCGGAGTGGGCTGTCCTTCTCCCATTTCTGCAGTGTTAGTAACTTTTATAACATAAAGGAGCAGAGGGTTGGAGAAGTTAAGTGACTAATCTATGATCACACTGCTAAGAATGATAAGGACAGAAATCCTGTCTACCTTCTCCTAACTCTAGAGCACACAATTTTATCATCAACACCTAAAAATACAGACTCATGAAAATTACATGGAAATTTGTTGCATGGATAAGAAAATGGGTAATTTAATAAAAGTGTCTTTCCATAATTTGTATCTACAACTCACTCAGTTTTGAAGTAAAATCAGAGAACAAACGTATTTTCTAAAAGGCTGTGAATAAATTATAGCTTACAGTGAAATTGTGGTTTTTATGTTAAAGAGTCTTTTTTCAACCTAATACATCAATTTATATTGTTAATATACAGTAAGCTCTAGCTGTCTTATTTTCCCACTTCTTACTCTATAAGTATTATTATTATTGTTTGAATGAAAAAGAAAGATCATCTTATCTAATTGCAATGCTTCTAATAGTCATCAACATCAAAGAAAATAAGATTAAAAGTAAACAGGAGGACGCTGTCAGGTTATTTAGAATAGCTAGTTGCATTAAATCTATTCTGTGCTGCTTAATCTCTGTGAACACATATCTGTAAGGTTGACTATTTTACTTATTTTATCTTATTTCATTGTGTGAGTACTTTCAGGAAGTCCAAGGGAAATTGGGCACAGAATAAATGCTTCTTGGTAATATGAAGAAATGGAAAATGGCAAATGGAGAGTAACTCCGTCTGATTCAACAAATACAGTTTGAGCAGCTGAGTTCTTGTGGATAGGCATTGTATGAAATGTGGATACAGAAAATAGCATATTTTCCCTGCCTTAAGAATGCTTACAGTGTAGTGGACTTAGCAGTACTTTAACAGACAACTTCAATACAGTGCTGTAAGTGCTGTGCTATATGTTTGCCCACAATATTATTTTTTGTGCAGTAGAGTTATAACTGCAAAAGCAAAAGATCCTGAGTAAAAGAAGGGTCAGGTGAGCAGTGAGATCCAGTGAGACATGGGGTATACCAGATTAAACTTTTTTAGATTATTTTTATAGTTGCATCATATGGTTGTAAAAGGTGGACATTGAATAAGGGAGAGAGGAGAAGAATTGATGAATTATGGTGCTGGAGATGAATACTGAATATATCACAGACTGCCAAAAGAACCAACACATCTGTCTTCAAAGAAATGCAACCAGAGTGCTCCTTGGAAGCAAGGATGGCTAGACTGCCTGCATCTTATGTATTTTGGACATGTTGTCAGGAGAGACCAATCCCTGGAGAAGGACACCATGTTTGGGAGAGTGGCAGGCCAACAACAAAAACCAAAACTCCCAACTAGATGGATTGACACAATGACTGCAACAATGGTCTTGAACAGAAAAAAGATCTATCCTGTGCCTGGCACAGAGTCGGGGAGTGTTCAGTTCTGTTGTACATAGGGATGTTATGAGTTGGACCTGATTTGAGGACACCTAACAACAACATTAGTTTTTTTCTTTTACTTGCCCTGAGGATTACCATTTGTGTCATCAAAACATAGTATTAACAAAGTAACAGCAGCAAACAAATTACTATGATGCAGTCCTCAATAAATTGCAAAGTAATTACTAATTAATAGGTTCATTTGCCCAAGAAAACTGCCTTAGGAAATAGGAAAAAGTATTATTGTTGTGTTCCTTTTGCCATTCGTTTTGGGTGAGATTCATTACATGAGTTCACTGAGTATGTGACAGCAGTGATTCTGTATTCTATAATTATTCACCAATACCATATTGTAAAGAAGCCTTGTGAGAATACACTGATACATATGGGATCCAACCAAGACTCCAGATACAGCTTTTCTGATTTCCTAATAGTCAATCAGGGCTGGGGTTGAGCTCAGTTGGTAGAGTGCTGCTCCATGCTCTCTGAGGACCCAGGTTCGATCCTCAGCACTGCAAAAATGGAGAAGGATGTAGCAATCCACTCCCAAAGCAATCCCCAAGTAATCAGCCATTGAAAATCCAATGAGAATCTCTATGAGTTGGACTCAACAGCACCTAACAACAACAACAATATTTAATCAATGACAGTTATTTCTTGAGGGCATACTATATGCCAGTAAGGGACCTAGGTCTTCAACATGTATGAGTGAACAGACAAAATCTCTTTCCCCATAGAACTCAGATTCTTACAGCAGAAGTGGAAAACCAGTAAACAAGCTAAAGAAAATGCATGGAAAAAATAAACAGATTCCATCATTATTTGTAGCTTTACCTTCTTTATGCAATGTGTGCATGTGAATGTGTATTACATAAACAAATGTGTGCACATAAATATGCATATATATATATATATATATATATATGCACATAAGTATTTCATCCACTCTAGAAACTTAAAAGATTAAATGAGTAGGATTCTGGCACATGGGATTCTACTATACTTTAAATACTAGTGCATACCGAGTTGATATAAAAATCAAAGCCTTAGATAAATCTAAGCTACTTATTTAAGATTTCTAGGCACTAGAAGAAATGCATGTACATTTTAAGTGTTTTTTATGTAACCACAGCTCTAAACCATTTAATATATGCCCATCATTAAAATATTCATCAGCTTGAAGTACTTATTTCCTATAAAGCCCTCTGCAATCAGGCCAACTACTTAATTGACATGTTTCTGTTTCCACTTGAACAGGCTAAAAAGAGAACCCGTCTACAGTATGTAAAAAAAGTTCAGCAATTAAAATTCTTATGGAAAGGTAAATTACCCAGAAGCAACCAAGTATCACCACAGTATAGTATAGCAAGTAAATCATCCGTGAAACATAGTGTCTACCTATAGCTGCAGAGTCAAAGGCAGAGACTTTCCAGAAAGCCTGCTGGCTGGGAATACAAGGAACTTCAGTTACATCAACTCTATCTCCTCTTTCCATATAGTTGGTTAGTTTGTTTGTTTGTTTTCTGGTAAATGGGGGTTGAACCCAGGGCCTCACACATACTTTGCAAGTGCTCTACCACTGGGCTGCACCTCCAGCCCATTGTTTAGATTTTATATCTTGAGACAGGGTCTCACTAAGTTATGCAGGCTGCTTCTGGCCTTGAGCTTGGAATCCTCCTGCCTCAGCCTCCCCAGTTGCTAGAATAAGGGGAATGAGCCACCGTACTTGGCTTGGTTAGATTTTTATGGCGCTGTGTTGTTAGGGTAATACTAAGTGATTTTAAGAGAAAACAATCTGTGCCTTTATGCAGAATAAGGATTCTGGATCCTTATTTACATGATCAATCATCTGGGAAGCTTTTAATATTGCCAAGAGGCTATATTCAAGCCCTCAGTCTCTGGTTGAGAATCAGTGGCCTATGTTTTCCAGGTAATGCTAATTTTCATCCAACCTTGGGAAAGACTGGCTTGGGATAAGAGAAACAATATTGCCCAAAGGCATGTGAAGCCTGGGCATTGGCCACAAAGCAGGAAAATGAGTCAGATTTTTTTATTGCATTCTTGCATTTAAGTATATCCCATCCAGATTTGCCTGGAGGTATAGAATTTTTAAGACTGAAAATCACTAGAGTAGCTAGAATACAACATCTTTAGTATCGCTGGTTATCCCAAATTAGAGTTCACATATATTCTGTGTCCATGTGTGTGCATTCTATGTTCATAAAAGGTATATATGCTATGTTGCTGTTGTTGTTAGGTGCCATGGAGTTGGGTCCAACTCATATGGACCCTCATAGGGTTTTCAATGGCTGATTACTTTGGGATTACTTCAGGAGTGGATTGCCATGTCCTCCTCCTATATATGTTCTATACATGCCTTATATTCTAAACCAGCCCTAATTGCAAATAATATGCTCCAATTACTTGTAAATTTTCTATTCCATATTATGTCTTTTAGGAAAAAGTAGGCATAAAATGTCTTATTCTGGTCATATCAGTGTCTTGACTTTTGGTTCAGAACGCATGATCACTACCTCTAAACATCTTCGGAGGATAAATGCGAGACAGACCAGAGGGACTCAATTTTTCTAGGATATTAGGATAGGAATTAAGCATTATTAAATACTGTTGAACACTGTTCAGTGTTATGGAGAATGTTAGCTAAGCTTTTCTTTGTTGAGTCTTTTTCTGCAAGCACCCTTTAATATTCTCCTATGAATGAAGGAAGCTGTCAGGAGCTCACTGTTTAACACATGCTTCCCTTATGTCTGGTGGTCTTAAGTGGAGAAATGTCCAGAACAATTGCACTCCAGCTGAAAGGGACATTGTAGCCATGGTTGTTGAAGACATGACATCTGTTACAGAAGGGCTTGTTCCAATCGCACACACACACACACACACACACACACACACACCGCTGCAGTCTCAGAAACCTTCACTCCAAGCAAGACAAGCCTCCATGAACCTCAGATGGTCTTGGCTTCAAGTATTCCAGAAAGTCTCACATCTCACTGCCTCACACCTTGCAAAGACTGTCTTCAATAAGGCTCGAAGGAGGAAGAATCCTCCTCTAGTGACTCTGTGAAGTTTGTGGTTGATAGATGGAAGGGTTGTACCTATTCTTGGCTGTGATTGGTATTGCAAAAACTGAAACTTGTGCTGTGATGGGTGCTAGTTACAATCATCACATGTGGGTGTCATACCAACTTCTGGCTACATAACCAGGCTGTTCCACTTATGAGTAATGAAAGACAATGAGAGACTGTGGAAGTATAGAGAATGTGGAGAAAACAAAGAGCTAAGACTAGGGAAGATGAGGGGCTAAATGCTAAAGGAGAGAAACTGTGAACTCCAGCTGCAGAAAGAGCTCCAGACGGGTATCAAAGCCTCAGGGTGGAGGGCCCAACACCCAAATCTTAGGAGCTGTAAGAATAACTGCTATTAAAGGCCAAGGGCTGCTGATACCCTGGGCTTGGGAGCTGTAATATTGGACACCACAGGCTACTGCCAACTCTAGCTGCTGCTATGAGTCATGGCTCAGCGGTCATTGAGTGTGAAGCTATTGACAGTCATGCTCAGAGCAGTAAGCCTCTGATCTGAGCCCCTAGAGCTATAAGTCTTTGGCCTCTAGAGCATGGAACCATAAGCCTGTAGTTCTTAGAACCCAGAGCCATTAGCCTCTGGGTCTCTTAGCTCTGCCTTCAGGCACTCGGTACTTATGTACCCAGAATCACCAATGTCCTTTGCATATTCATTATTTCAATTCAGAGAGGACAGAAGAACCCTAGACAGCTGATTGGTAATTAATAGCAGAGAAGAAAATATAGTCAGTTTTCAAGGGTGTGAGTTGAGAGGAATTATAGCTTCTCTTCAGAGATATAAGAGCTTTTCTCCTTTGATCCCACTCACCATCCAGGGAGGTTATAATTAACCATCACCTGCTAAAAATGGTGCACACTGAAGTCAGTTTGCATGTAGTGGCAGTAATAGTTGTTTGCAATTTGAAGCAGAGAAATCCAATTAGACAGCCTCCTCCTGAGACCTAGAGCTTTCTCCTCTGGGAGAAAGTAGGAGTCTGAGTCTAGAACCTTCTGCTCTCAATGGCAAAACTACATTGATTTGAGTGGCAGTAATAGTTGTTTGCAATTTGAAGCAGAGAAATCCAATGAGACAGCCTCCTCCTGAGACCTAGAGCTTACCTCTGGGAGAAAGTAGGAGTCTGAGTCTAGAACCTTCTGCTCTCAATGGCAAGACTACATTGATTTGACCCTGAAGTCCCATGTGGAGGCCTTGGTCCTGTAGAGAAAAGGGGGCAAAGGTCAGATCACCTAAAGGTGTTTTTCAAAAAAATATATGACAAGTATCATAAATATTAACTATACGCTAATGGCCAGACACAGCCAGAGGACTATAGAGCCATGACTTTACAGGAAGTGGGGGCAAAACTATAAAGCTTATTTTGAGATACTTTGAGCTCTGAGTCAAGTCAGTTCTTAAGCCCCTGAACACCAAAATGGCAAGAGATTTTGGAGGTCATCTTTCCAGTTCTTGCTTTCTACTTTCTTGATTGAGAAAGCCAACGACTGAATTTGCCAAGGTAATTGCCTGGATAGCACAGGGTGACAATGAGTTTCTATATTTCTAGTTCTCCTTTTCACTAGCCTTTTAGAAATGCAGGTGCATCTCAGTCCTTTCCCCCAGGCTTCCTTTCTTTTCCTTGCTCACCTTATAGATCTTCATGTACTGCTCTTACATGTTTTCATGACTTTAATGATTACCCATGGTTTGGCCAACAAATCTACATCTTCACCCTTAGTCGTCTTGCTAGCATCTCAGCTATGTCTCTACGCCCTACGATCCCTCACCTGCTTTTATTTTTGACAGACTGGTTACCACCCTGGTGTCCCATCTTGTCAGATCTCAGGAGCCAAGCAGAGTTGGGCCTGGCTAGTTCTTGGATGGGAGACCACCTGGGAATATGAATATTGGGTGCTGATGGCTTGGGAAAAGGACCCAGCAGCCCACTCCCTAAACAATCAACCATTGAAAACCCAAGGAACAGCAGAAAATCAATGACAATAGTGCCAGTCATGGCTCAGTCTCGGGTAGTGTTTCATCTGTTGTACATAAGATCACTATGAGTCAGACCCACCTCGATGGCACCTAACAACAACAACGAGTTATCATCCAGCATAATGTAACCCTACACAGTTTCCAACCTCAGGATGTCAATCAACCTTGTCCTCAAAGCCAGAACTATTGGAATTACTCTTTTGCTTTTCCCCAATTGTCTATATTTAGTCAGGCACCAAGACATTTGGAATGTGACCCTTACATTTTGCTTAGTTTATTTTTGCTGGTGTTGCCCTTTGTTCAGATCCTCATAACATCCCATTTGGCTACTGGAATCACCTCTAGTTCTTATTTCCTTTTCTCCTTCCATTTAATCTTCCACACCACAGATACAGCCGAATGCCAGCAAAGCGTATTTCTGACTTCAAATGTACATACAGAGTGAATACTGCCCTGTTGAGAATGCTCCAGACACAAAGAAGGAGCTCTGGGCTTATGGATGGACACAGCCTTCTAGGATGATATTTGACAACTTGGAGTATATTCACTGCAGATTAAAATCACCCAGGGACATATACTGTGCATGAAAGAACATAAGAGACCTGGAAGTCACATTAGACAAAGAGTTAAGGAAGGATCTGGAGATGTTCATCCTAGGAAGAAAACTCAACAAGAGGCAAGATAGCTGCCTTCAAATATTTGAAAGTGAATTATATAGGAAAAGGATCATATATCTTCTAGGCAGCATCAGAGATACTAATACTGCTATCAGTAACTGGGAACCATCAAGAATTACATTCAGATACATGAAAACATGAAGCATTTTGACAATATCAGCTTTGAAATAGTGGGCCAGGCTTCCTGTCAAAAAAGAAACAATGTGCTTTCCTACTGGCATGGTGGTACCTTGGCAGAGGGAGGGTGTGGGTTGCTGCCTGCTGCTGGACTTGCTCTGGCTGTAGGCCTCTGGTCGGGAGCAAGGCTCCAGCCGCTAAAGACCTGCTGGCTGGTGAGCACTGCTTGAGAGCCTCACCACCAGGAAAAGAGGCTTATGCCCATGGCTACTCTGAGAAGCCTTGAGAAAGGCAGGCTCAGAGATTTATACCCACAGTGGCTCCTTGCTTCTCAGCTCCAAAGGATGACTCTAACTTTCTGGGCGTTAGGCAGCTCTTTATTGCAGCTCTCTCGCTCAGGTCAGTGGCATGAACCCTTTGTATTTACATGGTCAATGCTGTAGATGCTGAGTGCTCTCTGTGCTGTGCTTATAAACCCTTCAGGGACCAATCAGAGACTGCCATGTATCAAGGAGTGATTGGTTCAGGTGGGAGATGCAAATGGGGCATCGAAAGGGGAACCAATCAGGGGATGTTCCTTAATGGGCCAATGGGGAGCCTTTGGGTAACTGAAGAGTGCCCAATCAGTTGTTGAGGGGTCTGAGGAGGGGAGTTGAATGCCAGAGCCATCTTGGCGAGCTCAACGTCCAAAAGTGCCTGGATGTAGGACAGAGGTTACTGCCCAGGGAATGAGTCTCAGACTTCAAACTTGGCCAGATAAACTTTGAGGCATGCTGCCTCTCTAGGCCAGTTCTCTACGGAAGGGGAGAGCAAAAGACGTGGAGGATTCTTCCAATCTTAATATTTTTAATTGAATTTCATCATAAATATTTAGAGGAGTTTGTGGCCAGTAAGTTTAGTCCTCAAAAGTTAACTTGTCTATAAACTCTTTGTATTCTCTACCAGAAAACTTACCTGGGGAAATTATCTTCCCCAGCATTGCTTCACTAAAGTAACAAAGGCTACATTCAATTACGTGGGAGTCCTTTTCTCTTGTGTTTTAATCATATGACAAATTAGGTTGAATTTGCATTGACACAGCATTTTATGATGTAAGCTTCCTAATAACACTGCAGCCTGGCACCGCAGTGAATTGCATTACCTCTAATGGTTCATCAGTTCTGAGATTTAGTATTTGATCTTGTTTTATTATCTTGCTCAGCTATATTCTATACCTAATTTTTCCCTGAAATGAACATTATTGATTTACTTATTAAATATTGTCTGCCTACTGTGAATTTTTCACATAAGCAGTATGATGAATCCTTTTCAAAAGTAATGATTATCTGCAACACAATGCCTGAAACGCTACTTTTATAAAGAGAGTTCGAATGGATTTGAACAAAATACTGAATATAAAAACTATCCTGGACTTTCTTTGTAAAAGCTCATATACTGATTCCATCTCCTTGAGAAGAAGAGCAATCAATAAGTGATTATATTCTTAAAATAAATTACATTTCAGGTTTTGTTCTGTCCAGAGCAGTTAAGAAGTGATGAGTACTACAGGTTAAGTCTGAGGGAAAAAAAAAAAAAAAAAAAAAAAAGGAACTTGATAAGTTATCTGTAATGTCTGAGGAGCTACTTTCAAATACCATCTGAAGCTGGCAGAAAAATGATCATATCTTTAGTAAACATACGACTACTGTCCAGAATATACTGCTAGCTAATGGTGAAAGTGGAAAGTAAAAAACATGCCTGCATTTTCCTTCCCCACAGTGGCACTTGACTCAAGTGTGGGCTTTCCCATGGGTCTCCTGATGTCCCTGATTTCCAGTTTCCTCTCTGAAGACTTTGCTAGCCCCTCACAGATACTTAGGTCTCCCTCACCCCCCACCTCCTCCAGGGTGGCATCCCCACCTAGCATCATTAGCTGTGGCTGTGTTCTGGATGTCTTCATGATTTGCTTTTTCACACAAGACTGTCAATTGGCTGGCTGGTGGGTTGTAACACCTAATATTTCCTTTGATGCCTTGGCCTCTTGAACATATCACAGAAGACAGAAAAATCAAGTTGCCTGGTTCATTTAACAAAGACAATACAAGCCTGATATCAAAGCCTGGTAAAAAGGTGTAAAAGAAAAGCAGACATTGATTTTTTTATCCTATTCTCACTAGCAATTGCATGCCCATGGAAGGGAAGTAGAGAACCCAAGCAAGTTGTGGCAGGGTATTTCTGCATCTCTCCTGCACTATGATTGGTACCTATGACTCTGTGTGTGTGTGTGTGTGTGTGTGTGTGTGTGTGTGCGCGCGCGTGCGCGCGCGCGTGCGCACGCGCATGCGACCACCAACTAGAAACTCAGTTGAAATGCCTTTATTTCGTCAAAAATAAGAAGCAGCCAGACGTATATCTGTCACTCCAGGGTGTAGGGAGGCTGAGGCAGGAGGATCATGAGTTAAAGGCCAGAGGCAGCCTGTGCAACTTAGTGAGACCAACTCAAGGGGGAAAAAAAGGTTAAAAAAAGTAGCTGGGGTTCATCTCAGTGGTAGAGCACCTTCCTAACCTTTGTGAGGCCCTGGGTTTAGTCCCAAGCACCAAAAATAATAAAATAAATAAGTAAATAAATAAATAAGTAGATAAGAACAAGCAAATTGAGGGGCCAACAACACAGGCTATGGGGGATGACTGTCAGTCAATCCATGCAAAGAGAAATAACAATCAGGAAGCTTAAAAAGCACCCATAAGACAAAAGGAAAAACTAAAAGAGAAAAATAGCCAAAGGCTGTAAAGAGACGACTAAAAGAACAAATGTAAACACCCAACAAACACACCAAACACAACCAATTTCACAAACACAAAAGAGATGGCAAAAGAAAACAAAATTCAGTTCTTTGGCTTATATTATCAAAAATTTTGAAGACCAATCTATTATGGTGGGAGAGAAGCTGAAAAGAATAGGGAGTGGCTATGTTGTGAGTCTTTATGGAAGAAATTTAGCAATGGCTATTAACATTTTTTTTTTCCCACAGCACTGAGGATTGAACCTGGAGCCTTGGTCATGCAAGGCAAACTCTCTCCCACTGAACTACGTCCCCAGCCCTTCAGGTGTTGAGACACATTCTCACTGTACAGCTTGGCCTTGAACTCATGATGTAATCCAAGCTCACCTGAAGCTTGTGATCCTCCGGCCTTAGCCTCCTCAATGCTGGGGTTAGAGGCATGCACCACCATGTCCAGCTAATATTTTTAATTATACGTTTTAATCATGCAGTTGTGTGTGGATGGGTCTACCTGATAGCAGTGTAGCTCTGCTCAAAGAAATTGTCATCGAGGCATGTTTTATAACACACGCCTCAGAAACATCAGAGACAGCACAACATCTGCCATCAGTGAATAAAAAGGCGCAAGCTTTGATTCCAAGTGTGTTCCCCCATTCATACCTAAATGTCATATATGGGAAAAACTGCCTAAATTCACAGCAGCACTAAGAATGGGAGGCAGCAGGGCCTGAACAGGTAGAAACAGACAGATTTCTGAAGCATGGAAATCAGATGGGACACTCTGGGGTGGAAAAGGCTGCATGCTATCTCTGACTAGGGAGAGGAAGGAGGAAGGAGACTGTTGGGATAAGCAGAGGCTTGCCCTCAATCAGCAGAAATGGTTCTCCCAGGATCGCAGAAGGGACCTAGTAGGATGAGAGCGGAAATGCAGGTAGGGAGGTGGATAGATCTGATGTCAGATTCTTTATGTCCATTCAGAGTAAACAAACTAACCCTGAAAACTTAGTGATTTGCAAAGAAGGCTTATTTCCTATTCACAGACCCTCTCCAGGAGGAACCCGTCAGGGGACCTCTGCTCCACACCCCCTCTCAGGACTCCAGGCTGATAGACTCCACTGTTGAGTTGCTGCTGTGGAGACAGAGAGAGAGGAGGGTCCCATGAGAGTTTCTCTACACTTCTGCCCATTGTCCACCAGACAGCACTAGCTACAGAATCCTGTCTAACTGCCAAGGGTATGTAGAAAAATAATCCCACAGAAAGACATGCAAATAGAAGAGAAGCCTTTGGTGAGGGGGTGGGAGGGGGGAGGAGGTGCACAAGAAGGCAAGGGGCAAATTATCTGTGCAGTGTACAATGAAATGCATATATGGAAATGTCACAATGAAATGCATGTCAGAATGAAACACAAGTTGTACATTTAAAATTTCCAATAAAAAATAAAATAAAATAAAAAAAGAATCCTGTCTAAGTTGAAATGAGTAAGAAGTGAGGTTTGGGTAGAAATGGGCATTCAATGAGCATTATATGGGTCCTCCACTCCCAGCCTCTCACAGTTCTCAGCTGCCTGCTATATATGTAACCACTGCCCGGGAATGAAGTGTTGGCAGAGGAAAACTTAGGTGCACTAAGCACAACCCTTCTTAAGAGCTATTTGCAGGCTAATAGAGGGCTTGGGGTGATGAAAAAACAAAGCTCCAAAAAAGCAAGATGCTTTAATGGAGGAACAGGCGGATGCAGGGTTGCAAATTTGGATGACCAAATAGCTTCTCCTTAAATTGTACTACCCAAGCAGACTGCATTCTGTGTTTGCTTATAAATCAAGCTGTTTATGGATAGGCGTGACAATTAATGTGGTAGAAATATCTGGCAACAAAGAAGCACAAATCAGGTTGTGGTGCAAATACTGAAGGAAAATCTCATTTTATACCACCTTATATCCTTTCATGAACATTAACCAATTAATTTGCCCAGCACCTCTATACGATATCAATTATTAGGAGTTAGGCAATTAGTGTGCAGGAGGACAGAAGCATTCAGCAGAAGCCCAGGCAGCGTGAAATGAGGGACCACGGCCGAAGCAGAATGCAATTCCTTATCCTTTCAAGAGGGGGCTGAGTAAAAGCGCCCTGGTTATCAAAGACTCCGAAAAGATGCAGCTAATCTCCAAGCAGTCCTGCTACATGAAAGCATATTTTCAGTTCTGGGACCATCAAGGAGGAAAGTCTATCTTTTAAGAACAGAAAGGGACTGGACACTGTCCTGCACGCCTGTAATCCCAGCAACTCCATAGGCAGAGGCAGAAAGATTGAAAAGTTGAGATCAGAGGCAGCTTGCGCAACCTAGGGAGATCCTGATCCCAAATAGGAGCTAAAAGGGGAGCTGGGATGCAGCTTAGTAGGGAATACCCTGGGTTCAATCATCTCCCAGTATGTTAAAATAATAGTAATGGTAATAATAATAGTAATAGTAATAGTAACAATAATAATAATAAAGAATAGGTGGGATGTATCTTGTACTTTTATATACTTTTCTCCTAAGCTTGAGCACCAGCTATTAGTCTGTATTCAGAGCCCAGTGGGAAGGTAATGATGTGTTTAATGCAGAATGGGGGTAGGGAAAGTTTAAACTTAGCATCCATCCCTTGTGAAGCCCCTTTCCTTCCCTTCCTGTCCCTTCATCTCATTCCTTGTCTTGCTTTCTGTTCCTCTGGGCTTTACTGGACAATTCCACTCCAAAATCGAGGAAAGGAAGACAAACATAGGCACAGAGGGTCCTGAAGAACTGCCAGGGACAGTACGTGGCACACAGGAAACATCATTTATACCTAGATGAGGGGTGATCAGCCCGGAAGGGCTTGAGAGTTGATATTGTAAATAGGGGGAGCCAAGGAAGGCCTCAGCTAGGGGAGTAATAATCTCTGTTTGGCATATCAATGGCCACATTCTGAAGCAGAAGGCATCAGGAGCGTGCAAGATCTCTTAGGGGACCGCTGGACTAGCTCCAGCGCATAGGACAGGAGAATGAGGGTAATTCAAGAGCAAAGTGACAACTAGAGGAACCCGGGTCCACCCCGCAGAGAAGTCGGTTCTGAGGATGTACCCATGGCTACAAGTGCACGCACACAGCGAGGCAACAAGGGAAAGTGAGGCTTCGAAACACAAATCCTAGGGTTTTCCCTGGGCGACTGGTTAGAAGGAGGAGCTAATTAGAGAGAAAGGGTGCAGCTCACTTCCCACTTCTCTGAAGTCTTTCTGCACTTTGGG
Organism: Pedetes capensis; assembly: GCA_007922755.1. Lineage (NCBI taxonomy): Eukaryota > Metazoa > Chordata > Mammalia > Rodentia > Pedetidae > Pedetes > Pedetes capensis. The sequence goes on from VMDO01009855.1 coordinate 34,055, forward strand.
GTCTGATTTAATTATACCTTCTTTCCTTTCGCAGCTGTGTGCTGGTGTCTCCACGCTAGTCTTTATCTCATTTCCCTGGAATTATGGCTAGTTTTCACATTTCCAACCCTAGCAGAACATTCTAATTCAACCTGTCATTTCTATTCCACGCTCTCACACCAGCATCAAGCACGGGCCTCAGTCACTGCTCCACAAGAAATGAAGTGAAGGGGATGTATTTGACAGGAGAATTTACTGGGGTCAGGAAAATTATCAGCATGAGGACCTGTGCAAAACCTGACCTCCTTGGTTGAAGACACCTACCTATAGTCGTTAGGTAGAGGAAACCATTTAGAAGTTACCCTAGTTGAACATTTTATAAACTCATTTATGTATCTATTATGTACATAATTTATAACTATTCATTACTTTTGTTGCCCTTTTTTGGTTGTTGTTAACACATATATTTGGCAGTGCCCAGGAAAATCAAAAGACAGAACAGTGACAGATATTTCAGTTCAGAGTTCCAATGGATAAGAATGTAGTTTTTCCAATTAGGACAGAGCATTGCAAATAGAGTTATCTCCCTCCCTCTACTCATTTCACTGTGCAAAAATTGCACGTTTGCAAATCCTATTGTGAATTTAAAATAAGAATGGCACATTTATATTCCGAGAACTCTAATGTCAAAAAATCATGTGTGCTATTTTTATACAAATATGTAATCTACATGTTTTCCCCAAATTGTCTTGAATGTATCCATAGGTTATTTCCCAGAGACCAGGATGAAAATAAGCACATTACTGATATACACCATTTTGACAATAAGTCACTTAATTGTTCTAGGCAAGTCCTTATGGCTTATTACTCCCACTCCCAAATGATTAAGTAATATGTATCCTGGGCTATAGTCTTTAATCAACAGGTAAATTAGAGATGTGTTGAATCAAAATAAAATGGAAGTGATTAGCACATCAGGTATAGTTCTTGCTTTCAGGAAACTGCTACCTTTTGCAAGGAGCAAACCATCTCTGCCCTATCTGTCTTCCAGCACAATGAGGATGTCACAGGGACATTTTTCCTCCTCCATGGTACTTGGGAGTCTGTGTGACTGACCCAGAGTCACAGCTAGAAATTTTAAAAAGGCTTATCATTATCCTGACAAAATGCAATATAGGTGTGCATGATTCATTTTTTAATAGTGCAGTCAGAAAATAAGGAGAGAAAGCAGGGCGGACGATAATGCCAGCACTCACGTCCCTGTGCTATTAATTACTCAGGACATGGGCATGACATGCGGTTCATTTGTTCCTCACCGTGAGCTCTCTTATCTGTACTCATGACTGCTGATTAGGGTGGGCAGCCTCCAGACATTCGCAGACATTCTTCGATCCCTCAGCATTTGCAGCATTGATGGAAAATAGCAGAGGTTGCATTGTCCGACAATGGCTGCATTCTAAAAGCAGACTTGTGTGTGTTTACCCTTGATTTTCTTCATTTCCCTCTTCCACCTTCCTTCTCCCTCTTCCTTCCCTCTTTCTTTCCTACCTTCCTTCCTCCTTTCCTTCTTCTCTAAGTCCGCCTCCTCTCAGTTTCTCCCTTTCTTCTCCCTTCTTTCTCTTTCTTCCACTTTTTTCTTTCCCTCCCTCCCTCCCTCCCTCCTTTCCTTCCTTCCTTCCTTCCTTCCTTCCTTCCTTCCTTCCTTCCTTCCTTCCTTCTTTTAGTTGTTATTCTTTACTCCTTTCATAAATGTCCCTCTTTGAAACTTCAGTTTAAGATCAGATCCTAGGGGAATCTTTCCTTTATGGTCTTTCCTTTTATTCTTCTCTATAAGGCAGTGTAAAAGCCTCACATCTTTCCCCATTGTGTGACTATGGGTAACACAGAGAATCTCTTCTGCTTCAGTTTCCTCTCCATGAAAATAACAGTATTTTTTTTGTAGTACATTCTGAGGATTCAAAATAAGGCATCTGGAACACCTAGCACGATACCTTAGTGCAGGTAAGTACTCTGTACCTGGGAGTTATTATTAGCTATTATGTAAAATTACCTGATTACATGAAAATGTGTTCATCCCTATGCTGCATTTGTGAAATTGTTGTTAGTGCCAATGCTTATGTAATCAATTTAACTAGATACTCAGTTTAGAAACCCACCTCTATGTAGTGAAACAGACTAATTGTGGGACCATACAATAAGTGCAATGAAACACCTATTTGACTCTCAACCTTTTCAATCAACACTAGACAATGTGCCAGACAGCCAGGAGCGTCAGCATAGCCTACTGATCCGCGGCACTGCTCAAGAGCCAGAGTACTTGGATTTGAATTCTAATTTTACTACTTAACATTGAGGGAAGTGATTGCTCTTTGCCTCAATTTCTTGTCTATAAAATAGAAGTAACAAGGATGCCCAATTTAGTGGATCATCTTGAAGATGAAGTGACTCAATATGATCAATGTACGTAAAGTACAGAGAGAAGACCTGGACACATATTAAAGTCATTTATGTTCGCCATTGCTTTTATTTCACCTCCAGAGAAGCCAGGATGGTCCCCATGGCTATGGTGTTCAGACTGTGCATGGAGCTCCCTTCCTATTTGTACAATGTCTCCTATGCCACATGGAAATCAAGCAAAAATGGTGACATGACTGCGCATCTCCATCTCCCTCTCTTGTTTCCTTGGGAGAATAAGGAAGCAATCAAAGCAGGAAAATGAAGTGAGAGAAAAGATGGCAATCTTAAAATCCTACAACAGCCCGACATTCATAAATCAGTCAGAGACTCTCTATCTTTGATTGTGACATTACTCAAGGAATCAAAAATGTTTAACACCTACAATGCTGTGCACACACCGTTGAGCAGGTTGTGCCTGCCCAGGTGCCTGGCCAAGGTGAGAGTAGCTATAGGATTCCTCCCTATAACTCACTAATGCAGGGGCTTCTGCACAGGTGTGCAGCTTACGGGGGGAAGAGGTGCCTGGGGATGAGAGTGGCCCATTGACCCAACCTGAAGCAGGCAAGATAGAGAAACTATGATCAATAAGGTATCTTCCAAGGGAGACAGTTATATAGTTAAACTACATTAAGGAAGGAAGGAAGAAGGAAGGAAGGAAGGAAGGAAGGAAAAGAAGGTAAAGAAGGGAGGGAAGGGAAGGATGGAGGGAAGGATGGAAGGAAGGGAGGAAGGAAGGAAGATAAAGAATAGGATTGTGAGTAAACAGTTAGACTCTCCTCTTCCTAAATGCCATCACCTTTACAGAATGGCAGCTGCAGGGTCCCCTGAAGACCTTGATAATAGCAAGCCATGGAATGGGACTCTGGAGGCAACAATTGAGTCAAATGGAAGAATCCTTGTTGATACTTTTGTTGTTGTTACTAAAAGCAGTAATCCATGATTAGAAATGAGCAAATACAGCACATAAAAAGGCAATGGTGGAAAGAAAATAGTCCCACTTTCTTTAAAAATTTCAGCCTGCAATCCCAATGATCCTGGAGGCTAAGGTAGAAAGATCATGAGCTCGAGGTAACTGTGCAACTTAGGGAGACTCTGTCTCAAAAGAAAAGAGGGGCCAGGGACACAGCTTAGTGGTATAATATTTGCCTAGCATGTTTGAGGGCCTGGGTTCAATACCCCAGCACTGAAAAAAAATGTTAAGGATGTAAAAGATGATCCAGAGTTCTGTGATACAGTCTGATAACATATTGTAATGAAGTATCTCCTATACTCTTATATGCCTGCAGCACATACCACTGTGGTGTCTGATCCATCAGATCTCTAGAGCTAAGCAAGGTCGGACCTGGTTAATACTTGGATGGGAGACTGCCTGGGAACACAGATGCTGTATGCTTGGGAGAAGGACCCCGTAACCCACTCCACAGAAAGAAAAAAATACAATCAGCCATTGAAAACCCCATGAATAGCAGAGAAGCACTAAAAATACTGTTTCGCCTGTTGTACGTAGGCTCTCATTGACTTGGTGGCACCTAACAACAAAATATTCTTATACAATAGAAGACCCTATTTTATATAACTTATATAGTTATATTTCTTATATAAGAAATATATATAGATAAGAAATATATAAGAAATATATATTATATAATGTATAATTATAGTTCTTATAAAATTATAACTTATATAATTCCATCCTTTATCACACATTACCTAATACCCTAAGGTGAGTAAGTGCCAAATGAAATTGTATGAAAAGACACTTAAAATTACCCCCATACCGCATATGAAGAAGAACATGAATATCACAGACAAAACAACTCGGCTAAACTTCTATAGGTAAGGCTGTTTTCTTTCTGGTGATATAGCTCAAACAAAGGCACTAAATAGAAATGAAACTCTCCAGAAGGAAATGATATAACCCTGTTTGCTCCCTCAAACAGCAAAGCCCAACATGACCAGCCCAGGGCCAGAAGCTACACCAGCACCTTTGGAAAAACTCAGATGTCCTTAAACGTAAACTATTAAGTCAGTGACAGTCATAAACACCTTGATGAGGATTAATCGTGTGACAGAGAACAGAGAAGTTCCTTCTGCAACAAACTTCCCAAAGCAAGCTAGAGAAGGGAGAGGCTGTGGGATGGAGGACTCAGAGGGCAGTGGGAGCTGAAGGACTTGGGGGATGGCGTGGTTTGAGTGAATGTTCCCCAAAGGTCATGGGTTTGTACTTTGGGCCACCAGCTGCTGGCGATATCTGTCGAGGTCTTAGAGCTTTGGGAGGTGGGATTCTTGCTTTGCAGAAGTGGCTTCCTGGAGGTTGGCCATTGAGGGTTTTGTTGTTGTTGTTGTTTGTTTGTTTGTTTGTTTTTTGCCTGACTCATGACTCTGTTCTCCCTCTGCCTCCTGACCTGCCATGCTGTGAGGCTGTCTGCTATGGCCTGTTCCTTGCTGTGCCTGCCGTAGCTTCCATGATGAACCAATTTGCTAACTGTGACCTCCCAATAAAACGTCTCCTCCATACATTTGTTTAAGTTGTCTTTTCTGCTACAGCAATGACAGGTGACTAATACGGTGAAGAAGTACTATGAGACATCTAACACAGGATAACCTTCAGGAAGATAAATATTTTATTTTATACTACCTAAAATGAGCTCTCTCATTTTACCCAGCAAAATATTATTCTTATAGCAGGCACTCAATAGATACCTGTGGAGCAAACACAACCAAGAATTGGTGATTCTGATATGTTAACGTTCCTGAACAGGACTTTGTCTTCCCATTAAAGACTAGCATGTATCTTTAAAAGATATTAAGAAATTTTTCCAACTATGATCAACTTTACTATGTTTGTGCTTCAAAATTAAAATAATTTTTCTAGTTAAGATTTCTCTTCAGACTTGTTTGTTGTTTTTAGGTGACCCTAAATCAGGTCCAGATCATAACCACCCTATGTACAACAGAATGAAACCCTCCCCAATTCTGTGCCAGGCACACAATTGTTTTTATGGTTAAAATCATTGTTGAAGCCACTGTGTCAATCCATCTAGTAGAGGGTCTTCCTTTTTTTCATTGACCTGCCACTCTCTCAAATATCTTGTCCATCTCCAGGGATTGGCCCTGCCTGACAACATATCCAAAATACATAAGACATAGTCTAGCCATTCTTGCTTCTAAGGAGCACTCTGGTTGCACTTCTTCAAGGATGGATCTGTTGGTTCTTTTGGCAGTCCATGGTATATTCAATATTCGTCTTCAGCAGCATAATTGAAAAGCATCAATTCACCTCCTATCTCCCTTATTCAATGTCCAGCTTTCACAAGCCTACAATGCAACTGAAAATACTATGGCATGACTCAAACACATCTTCATCTTCAATATGACATCTTTACTTTTCAACACCTTCAAGAGGTCTTTTGCAACAGCTTTTCCCAGTGCAATGCATCTTTTGATTTCTTGACTGGTGCTTCTGCAGGTGTTCATTGTAGAACCAAGTAAAGCAAAATTTTGGACAACCTCAATCTTTTCTCTGTGTAATTATGAAGTTGATTACTCACTCAGTTTTCTTGCAAATAGCTACATTAAATAATTTCAAAATACTTTTTAAGTTATCATCATCTGAATGTTGATAAATTAAAAGTTCCTCATTAGTCTGATGTATATATAAGTGGCTAGTTGGGATTTAGCTCAGTTGGTAGAGCACTGCACTGCAGTCTCTGGGGGTCCAGAGTTCAATTCCCAGCACCACAAAAATGGGAGAAGGACCTGGCAATCCATTCCCAAGGCAATCCCGAAATAGTCAGCCATTGAAAACCCTGAGGGTCACTATGAGTCGGATACCGACTCGATGGCACCTAACAACAACAACAACAAATTAATAAAATATGACAAGTGACTCAAAGATCATGGCAGGATTACAACTACAGTTTAGTCAGAACTCACAGCCTCCTGTGATTTTCAGTGATATTTCCAAAGTACTCTCATGAAGTAATATGCTATAGACAGTGTTACAATGCAGTACAATTTGCAATTTAAGATTCAGGCAAAATAAGAATTCTGCCTAGAAGCTCTAAGCAAATTCTTTAAAATAGTCTCTCAACTTTCTATAAGAAATACATATCTTAAAAGCTTCTGAGTTACAATAATCCACCAATATGTTTCCAAGGTTTTTAATTCAATTTTTTCTGACATGTCTACGCTTTTTTCAAAGGCAAGGAAATGGAAAAAATATGTGATTAAGTAGTTTTCTACGGCAACAAAGCCTCATTATTCTATGAGTGTGTGTTCATATGTATGTGTAAGAGAGAAGTGCAAAAAGAATATTTGGGAGCTTATTTTAAAGAATGAAATAACTTCGGGTAACAAGGAGGATTTGACAGTTGATGCTCCATCTGAGAGATACATCACAAGTTTAAAAAATAATGAAAATAATTTATAATCTTATTTAAAAATTCTCACATTCAACAATGTACTTGTAAGACTAGTAAAGGGGAATAGTGTGACTCAATCATTATTCTAGCACTCGATCATTACAGAGAAATGTTGTTGAAAAATGGATGCAAAGGAGGGTTAGCACATTGCCCCTGGCAACAATAGTTATTTAGGTAGAAGAAAAAGTACAATATAATGCATCCAATATCCTTTAGCATGCTAAAGTATGATGGAAAGTTTTTGGTTATTTGTCCAAAGCTATCCTACATTTTAGAAATACTTTTGTGAATATTATTTTGCTGTTTCTCTATATCATACTCTTTGGCTCAAAACTAGAATGGTAGTTCATAAATATAAATAATGAATAATTGTTTACAAACATGTAAATTAGGTTCATGTGTAGATGATCACCTATAATCAGATAAATACCTTATCTGCAATCATTACCATCAGCAATAGGGAGTGGTCTTGAGCCGTACAAATATATGGGATTCACAGGTGACACCATTTTCTCCTGCAACCCAGTTTCTCAGCATTTGCAAAGTAAGTGGTTTTGGGGTTTTATCTGTTTTTTAGGGAAAAGCAAATAGGAAAGTCTCCATATAATGTCCTTTTCTACTAAATGAAAGCAACTGTTTTGTCCTGGGAAAGTGTCGTCCTGGCTGCTTTTGAGAAGTATCACTGTTCTCAATTTAAAGAACATTAAAAAACAAAATTCAATAACTCTTCAAAATTACTTAAACAAAAAAGCTGAAATGACTTTTCTAAAATCGTTTCCCACAGCAGCACTTAATAAAACATGAACTATATGGATTGATAATCTGGAGAAAGAATATTTCTTCAAGAAGCTAAAATACTATCCCTGACTTCTTACTAATCTGGTTTGAGACAATAAAGTTAATCAGAGAGAATTCAGAGTGTGGAGAAATGAGTAATGATCATCTCTCCTAATATCCCTCTCAAAGACTCAAAGGCTTTTTCAGGCTCTTGGCAGAAGTTGGTAAGAAAAATAGTTGAATTGAAACCACTGAAGAAGGTGTATATTTCAAGTATCTGGTATTTCTAATTAACAGTGAGTTACTAGTTGTGATTGTCAAGGGCAAGCCATACTATTATCTTTGTTAAGATAAACTTCTGGGTCATCTTGGTTGAGATATTGACAGTAGAAGATCTATAGACAAAGCCAAAGCTTCTCATGAGAGAAAAATGCTGGGTCTATTTTTTGTTGTTATCATTGGATGCCATGGAGTCAGATGCGACTCAGTGACTCTCATAGGGTTTTCAATGGTTGATTGTTTGGGGATTTTTGGGGGAGTGGACTGCTACATCCTTCTCCAAGGGTCTTTTCTTACTCTCGAATAAATGTTAGGCTGAAGAATGGAGTACCAAGTGATATTCATGACAGTGATGAACTTAACTTTGCAAAAGAAAGATGTAGAGAAATGTGACTATTTGCATTTGTAAATAAATTCATATTCATTTTCAAAAACGTGGAATAAATGCATGTGTGAATATATATGTATATATACATATGTATATATCTATATCTATATCTATATATAGATAGATAGATATAACGTGTTTGTGCATGTGTGTATATATAAATAGCTCAGTTGGTAGAGTGCTGCGCTGTAGTCTCTGAGGTCCCGAGTTCAATTCCCAGCACCGCAAAAATGGGAGAAGGGCCTAGCAATCCACTCCCAAGGCAATCCCAAAACAGTCAGCCATTGAAAACCCTATGAAGGTCGCTATGAGTCGGATACCGACTTGACGGCACCTAACAACAACAACAACAATAACCCTACAAGCTAGAGATAACCAGTGTTATTCCTTTAAGGAAATCCTCTCATACTAAAAATTTTATGTATGAGGCAACTATTTGTGAAATATTGTATTTTTATAATGATAAGCAGTATTCCATGCAATTAGAAACCCTTCCAAATAACCATTCAATTTGTATAATATGCAAATCATTTACTTTATTTTATAATTCCATATTTTGTTGGGTCGCTTCTTCTTGTTACCATAACAAATTTCACAATAAACAACTTGGTACATAATTTGTGTTTTAAATTTGAAAATACAGTCTTGTAATGAACTGCATAGATAAAATATCTAAGTCAAGTCATACTGAAAATGTTGAGGATTTTGATACAGATTGCAATATTTTTGCAAAAGAAGACTATAAAAAGAAACAATTTCTATTGCAACTAGAAGTATATTAGAATGTCTGTCTTGCCTGATTTCCTTCAACAATGAGAATTCTTTACCTTTTGCCACAACAAATGTCACTAATTAGTTATAGCTTTGCAAAACATGGTCTCTGTGGAATTTTATTGTTGACAGACTTTCACAAGTATAGGCCCCAGAGGAAGAGTAAATTGCAGAGGGCATTCCTTGATAAATCATCACAGACTGAAATTGTAGGATGAAATTGTCTCTCCTTATATTTCCTCTTGTTGTTATGTGCCCTCGAATTGAGTCTGACTCATAGCAACTCTATGTACAACAGAACAAAACATTACCCAACACTGTGCCATGCACACAATCTTTTTATGTTTGAGCCCAATGTTGCAGGTACTATGTTTCTTCTCATTTTGAGTTGTGCCACATCAGCAAATGGAGGCCTTTACTGCATTCCCATCATTAAGGTCAACTCTACTTTGAGGCGGCAACTCTTCCACAGTCATTTCTTGAACATCTTCCAACCTGGGAGCGGGTGCTCATTTTCCAGCACTATATTTGACAGTACTACTCTGCTATTCATAGGGTTTTCAATGGCTAATTGCTTCAGGTGCCTGCAGCCATAGCCCTGTGGCATCCGATCCCATCAGATCTTGCAAGCTAAGCAGGGTCGGGCCTGGTTAGTACCTGGATTGGGAACACCAGAAGCTGTAGGCTTGGGAGAAGGACCTGGCAACCCCCTCCCAAAAAAAATCAATCCGCCATTGAAAACCCTATGAACAGCAGAGAAGCACTGACAATAGTGTTTCCCTTGTTGTACAGAGGGTCTCTATGAGTCGGATACCAACTCGATGGCACCTAACAACAACAACAACAATTGTTTCAGGGGTGGGCTTCCAGGTCCTTCTCCTTAGTCTGTCTTAGTTTGGAAGCTCAGCTGAAACCTGTCCACTATGGGGGCCCTGCTGGTATCTGAAATACTGGTGTCATAGCTTTCAGCATCCCAGCAGCCCCCAAACCCCAACATCACAAGATGGCAGAAACATGGAGGACTGCCAGTCTAGGAGCTCGGAAATGCAACAGCTATAGCATACAACCATAGTTCATATTCAATTGTTCTGTCTGAGACTGTCTGCTCAACAAGTTCACATACTTCTTGAAGTACCTCCTGTGAAACAAAACAAAGACCGATTTATCAACATAACAAAGGATGTTGCTTTTAAGTTTGCATCATCGTGTTGGAGGATATACACAGTGCAATAATCACCAAAGAAATGTGAATATGAGCTGACTAAGGAGCTACAGGGACATCTTGTGGAAAGACAACAGTGTAAAGCTGAAATGGGACTTGAGGAGCTGCAAAGGCTGAAGACGGCTGCTCAGTCTTCACTTCTGTCAAGGCTGTCCCTTGTCTCTGATTTTCTTTGCACACACTCCCAGTCAGTCTTCCTCTGCTTACTCTGGAGCATGCAGCATCTAAAAATGAGTACACCAATCCCAATTCAAGGGGATCTTTTTGTTCAAATACTTCCAGGCATTTTAATGCAGCTTTTAAAGCTCCAGTTCTGAAAAGAGAAGATGAATGGTCCAGTGCTGCTTTCTTTGAGTGACTTGTATGTTGGACTGATTCAGAAGTCATTAGGAGTGGGGTTACAATAGCACCAATTGAGCTACTTGGCACTGCCTTTGCAAAAGAGACTGGGAGTGGGGAAAATTTACCAGACATTGCATTGATGAGAAAGAAGTCTATCCTTCCATAGATGTGACCAGAAATGAAAGCATCCATGGTTTTCTGTGCAAGTAAGTAGGATTCAAACATATATATTTTAAAAAATGCAAAATGAGGATGGTTCTGTCTTAAGTTTTTAAGACTGAAAATTACTCTGCCAAAGGTGTAGCCAGTCATTCACTCTCCATTATGATTAGACTCTGAAAATAACAAGAAAATCCTGGGATCTTTACCTGTTTAGTGTGTTTGCCTGTAAATATTTCTTTTCTAAGACAGCACCTAACAACAACAACAGGATACCCCAAACTGATTGTTAGACTAATAAATACTGCAAATAGTTTTATAATTTTCTTAGCCAAAATCTCAGGAAAATAATATAATAATAATAATAAAGAGTAAAAGGGTTTTACTAAATTTTTATGGTTTTATGTAGGATATTTGACAGAGGATTATTGTGTTATTAAAGAGTAAAGCTGACTTAAAATGGGAGGAAAAATTAATGCATTGTCTATAACTTTGGATCGGAAAAGAGGGACACATCATTATAATTTTTTTCAACCTTGAAATGAAGTCTGAGAATATGGGGAATATACTTTCACAAGTGTGGGTCCCAACTTTCATAGGATTAATTGAATATTTTCCATCAAAAGGCATTTTCTGAATGTGATTTCTAAAAACTAATGTGATTTAATCATGGACTACAATAAGGTTGGTAGATCACAGAGAGTTTTCAGAGGCCATTAACTGTGTTTCAAAGCCTACTGAGTTTAGGAGAAAAATCACCAAATCCTTTAAACCTCTATCACTCCTTTCATTAAAAACTTGCTACATCTAATTCTCCAACATTTTAAAGTATTATTGCCCATAAATGAATGCTAGTACCAAGGCATTTCCCTCAGTTTTTATTACTTCTTTAAAAATACATATAAAGTAATTTATAGATTGAGGTTTTTTGTAGGATGTAAATGGCTACCCATGTTGAGCATGATTAATTAATCTTACATTCTCTCAAAATAATTCCAAAGCAATTTTTGCTTGTATTTGCTATATGCAAGCATGTCATAAAATCAGCCTTAAAAATAGGCTCTCCAAAGCCTTATAAAATGTGTGAAAAGAAGTAGCTTTCAATGTATAATTTATTACAATTCTTCTTATGTTGTATTTTGTTTGGAATTATTTATATGTCAGAAAATGAATGACCGACATGGAACAGACAGTTAAATAATATAGTTGGCTGAAAGAATGAGGAAAAAAGTCTGTGTTACTTCTGTCATGTGTTAAAGACACAGAAAAACACTAATGGCATCTTGCTCTCCCCAAAACTAATGCCTTTGGAAGTACAGCTTCTTCTACAGAGGAGCCAGGGAGTAACATTGAGAAAGTAACTCCGGGATAGACAGGGAGGCAGTAGTCCCCAGCAAGCGGCTTCGTTCTGCACATATGTAGTCATTTCCATTTAGCAAATGTTTATGAGAAACACACATAGTGTATTCTTTCCAACTCTGGACCAACATAGCTATTAAGAAGCCACGATTTAAAATAACCTAATAAACCTGGATGTGTATTTTCTTTATATTACTATAGAAATTTTCTCATTAACTCTGTAAAAAAAAAATCCCAGTCTGAAATTTGCTCTTGTTATTTTTTAAGAAGACTTAAACCAGGAAGTTTGAAAAGAATTTGAAATGGAAGAGGGAAGCAAGGGCTAGGACAGCTCTTTGGCAACATTCAGAGAGCAGGGGGAAGGAATAAGGAACTGAATGACTGTCAAAAAGTCTGAATTAGTCAGTAAGATTAATGCACTGTTGTCAGATTAATCTTTATTTCCTCTGTTTTTATGGCTATGCTCAATTATTTCCTTTGGTCTCATTTTAGCTTTCCCCCATACCACTTTATCTCTCCCTCTACTTTTGCAGACTTGGAAATCTTTCTCCACCAACCTCACTGATTATAATTTCCAAACATCAGTTGGTTTAGGTTACCCTAGTCAATCAATATCTCCTAAATTTATTTGTCAAAACCAAAATAGGACATCTCCCATCCTTGCATTCACTAGACCTCCTAGAAGTTTAACATATATTACAATTAAGGAAGAGGTATCTCCTTAAATAACATCAGGGTTCAAGCAAGAATAATCAAATATATTAAAGCAAGAGCCTATAAAGCTATTGTTCTAGCAGTAGAATGATTTTTACCCTTGGAGTTAAACTGGAGTCCAAGATCCCAAAAAGAAAGCATTATACTAAGGATAACTGCAGACATACAGAGCAGTAATATTAAAACCAAGCAATGGAAAAGGCTCAACTTCAAACCATACAATACATGAAAAACCAGGTTCATGAGGATGTCCCAATAGACCAAAACCCTTCAATAGTTGATTTTAAAGTAAGCCAGATTTTAGATATATCAGATAAAGGATTTAGAAGTCTGCTTAAAAACATGCCAAAGACCTCAAAAACACCACAAGCAAAGAGATAAAAGCAATTGAAACACTGGACAAAAAAAAAGGACATAACTTAGAAGAAAAATTCAGCAAAGAAATCAAGAACCTGAAAAAGAATTAAACAGAAATTATGCAATTACAAAGTTCAACAAGCCACCCTAAAATATCAGTAGAACCTTTGGTCTACAGATTGGACAAAGCCAAAAACTGAATCTTTGATAATGAAGAAAAAGCTGAAGATCTTACCCATTCATATGCCAGGAAAGATAGAAAGATGAGACATTATGATCAATAGTTCAAGAGGTCTCGATACAATGAAGAGACTCAAACTACAAATATAGGGATTCAGGAAGGAGCAGAAATTACCATCTAAGGGGATAGGAAATCTTTAATGAAATAATAGCTGAAAACTTCCCAAACCAAAGGGAAGAACTATATACCCAAATGACAGAAGCATTCATAACTCCAAATAGAATTGAATCCTGTATTTTGAGATTTTCCTCTATTTACTCCTTTACATTATTTCCTCTCCCCTTCTGCACTCTCCAGCCTCCATTCCCACCTGCTGATCCCCTCCCCCATTCTTTTGCTCTGCTTGTATTTTCCATTCTCAGATAGTTATGATTGTTCATTTTTATACATCTAAATATGTATAATTACTTTTTTCCCCTTTAAGTTAGCTTTAGCTTCCACATATGAGTGAGAACATGCAGGATGTCTCTTTTTGAGTCTGGGTTAATTTGCTTAAAATGATGTTCCCCAGTTCCTTCTATTTTGCTGTAAATGACATGATTTCATTCTTCTTTATTGCTGAGTAATATTCCATTGTGTATATGTAACACTATTTTTTTAGCCATTCCCCAATTGATGGGGATCTTGGTTAATTCCATACCCTTGCAATTGTGAGGAGTGCTGCATTAAATATGGAAGAGCATGTGTCCTTGTGATATGATGACTTATCTTCTTTTGGGTATATTGCCAGCAATGGTATAGCTGGTTTCTAAGGTAACTCCATACTGATTTCCAAAATGCCTGAACTAATTTACAGTCCCACCAGCAATGTAAAAGTGTTCTTTATTCTCTACATCCTCGCCAGCATTTGCTATCAATTTGTTTTGTTAATCATGGCCATTCTTATTGGAGTGAGATGGAATCTCACTGTTGTTTTGATTTGTAGTTCCCTAATGGCTAGCATCAGCATGTGTGAAAAAAAGGGAGAAGAAAAAAATCAGTGGAAATATAACCCATGATTGCATACAATTTTCATTACATATTAAATGGAACTCTTTTTTCTTTTCTTCTTTAGCTTATACTGTTCTGTAAAATATGTAAAGTAATGAATGGGTAAGCAAAAGTGATTTAATAGCTGCATAATGGATATAGCAAATGACAGTACTCTGTACCCCACTAACATTCATAGATAATTTTTTTAAAAATACAGAAAAAAGAACCATTCATGTATAAACTGTCAATATATTCTGTAATCAATTGTTTCAAAAAGAAATGGAAGTTTACATCTGGTTTGTTTTTCTGACAACCACCATACAACAACAACAAGAAGATCTTTGACGTTGTCAATGTCACTTAAAATACTTTTTCCTCAAAGAGGACATCCTGTTCCTAATGCATCAGCATGCATTCGCCGTAGCTGGTTCCCCTTAGCCAGAATCTAGCATCACATGCAGCTGCCTGGTGATTTTCCACAGATAGTTATTTGAAATTGTTGAAGGCACTACAAGCTCATTGAGAATTTTAATAAACTTCCTAAGGCAGAGGATTAAACTCCCCTGACTCTATCCTTGACATGAAAATGTTGCCTTCAATCATACAGACCTCTTTCCTTTCTTTTATTCATTTCTTTCTTACTGCTTGGTAGAAAACTTTTCCTGAAGTTATTTAATTGTATGAGAGACACTGGCTTTCAAGATCAAACTCAACTACTGTCTGCACAATGGAAAACAAACGGAGAATCTATGATAGTTCAGTTGATTGTATTTTAAGACAAAATACTAAGTTATATAATGTTATTTGCTTTCTTTTTTGTTATTTGTTTCTATCATATTCATTTGTAATAGGGATATTACTATCACTAACAATAACCCTCACTGAGTTTTTGTTAACTCAGTATTGTTCTCAATGTCTTATATGAATTAGTCCACTGAATCCTAAGAATTAGTCTCCAAGATGAGGAACATAGCCTTCCACATTTCACACGTGAAGAAACCACAGTATATTTGAATTTCTGTAAATCTTTCATTTCATTCTCAAGTCCAAGTTTTTCACATTCCTCCAGGAGAGGCACATTGAATTCCCAGGAAATCAGTGGGCAGAAGGTCCACCTAGTGACCCAGAGCTGAATGGGTGAGCATTTCCCTGTTTTCCATCCCAGGGGTCAAAAGTAGAGCTCTATTCTCATTGCAGACATTGGGTTCAGCAGATAGGGAGAATCTGTAACACAGCCCTTCTCACAACTCTAAGAAAAAATTTGATTGTATTGACTGGGGTACAGTAACTTCTAATGACATTATTTTATGCAAATATTACCCTCATTCTATTTAAAGGATGGGTTTTCTGAGGATATTGGTGATAACACTCCTCTCTGGTTCCTCTCACTTTATTTCTCTTCTAATCTTGTTTATTGCATATCTTGCATCCCATGATGCCAGTCTTTCTGAAATGCAGGTCCCAGCATATCATTTTCCCAAAGTTGGTTTACAAAAGCCCTCACAATTTTCTAGCCTCAACCCTGCTTCTTTTCTACAAGGCTGCTTCTCTAACAGCAGAGTCACATTAGGCAAGTAGACTATATTTGTTGGAGGGAAGACTTGCTTTCTCTCATAGCTCCATATTTTTGGATATATTTTCTCCTTTACTTGGAACACTCACCCTCCTTATCTACTAGATCATGCCTTCATCTATCACATTTAGATGAATTATCACCTCTTCTAAACTTTCCTGACTTTCCCAGTCTGAGTGAGATTGTACTCTATTATTATAGCAAGATGTGATGATTTCCACTGTTGTTTTGGGTGCCATTGACTTGGGTCTGATTCATAGTGACCCTATGCACAACAGAATGAAACACTACCCAACACTGTCATGCACATGATCTTTTTATGTTTGAGCCCAATGTTGTAGTCACTATGTTTCTTCTCATTTTGAGTCATGCCACATTAGCAAATGGAGGTCCCAAGGATTTATTCCATTCCTGTCATTAAGGTCAACTCTACTTTGAGGAGTCAACTCTTCTCCAGTCATGTCTTGAATACCCTCCCACCTGGGGGGGGGTGACTCATTTTCCTTCACTATATTTGACAGTACTTCTCTACTATTCATAGGGATTTCAATGACTAATTGTTTTGGAAGTGGAATGCCAAGTCCTTCTCCCTAGTCTGTCTTGGTGTGGAAGCTCAGCTGAAGGCTGTCTACCATGGGTGACCCTGCTGGTATCTGAAATACTGGTAGCAAAGCTCTCAGCATCACAGCAATATACAAGCCCCCACACCACAACAAGCTGACAGACATGTGGGGGTTATTTCTATTAGAATGGTCTTTCTTCTTTACTGGGTTGATATTTCGTTGAGAGTAAAGGTTCTCTTTCACTTCTGTTATCCCCTGTACATAACATAACTAGGAAGACTTATAAGTATCTTTTGAATGGAAGAAACACCATTTTGAAAAGAAGCAACCCTTTGATTCTCAGAGATGTCTTAGACAATCAGGTTAGATGCCATGTTTCCACTGCTGAATGAACCCAAGAACTGTGGTGAAAATTAATAGACACAAATCTCACATGGTAGCCCGAAGTAATGCTGCATTGTTGAAACTTCTTTAGTATTACATACATCATCTCTAGATTACCTCAAGAAATATACAGAAAAGGTCATTTTGACATGGTTCATGTTTACAATGAAGACAATATTAAAGAATGAAAGACACATTGAACAATATATATATCTAAACCATTGGTAAATCTTTTCAATCACAGATGTGAGAACAAAGTTTATGGAGAATCATGCATACATATTTCCAATTGCAATTGCATCATAGTTGAATATTAAAATACTACTATTATGATCACTGTATATCTTGTGCAGTACTTTCTATTCTACAATGATTCTAGGAAGGAAATGCAACCTAACAGTTCTATAATGTGCTGTTTCTGAAATAACTCTTCTCTCTCTCTATGTGTGTGTGTGTGTGTGTGTGTGTGTGTGTGTGTGTGTATCTTCATCATGACAAGATTTTTAAAGTTCTATTATATGTTACCTCTCAATTATTTTCACTGATCCAGAAATCTACGGAGAATTTGGCCAGGTCAACTTTATCCCCAGCAGTGTCAGAGGCTACCAAACTCAAATTCCATTTTCTAAGAGAATAAATCACCTTTTTAAAAATAGTTGAGCATTCTTTTTCTCGTGCCACAGTAGGGAAGCAAAATACAGATCCCAATTATTAAAATATCCCTTTGTGATTTCACCAACATTTTCTCTTAACGATATGCTGTGAAAATCAAATGCTGATTGTTTAGAAGTGTTCTTGGGTGGAGACAAGAGCCAAAAGAGAATATTTCCTCAAGTCATCTCTGAAGTAAATAGCAGAGGAGATGCCTAAGCTGAATAGAAAAAGATAAACAGGTACCACATATTTTCTTTCCTAGCTAGAAGACAAAAACAGTCAACTTCAGAGTAGAGGAGTGTTATTAGAAATTGGGTACATGGAAAGGATTGGATAAAGGGAGGCTGGATTTGATTGGTGGATATTGTATACATATGTTCAATAGCACACTGATTCCCTTTAATATATACAATTTATACCTGCTAATCAAAAATAAAATATTTTAAGCAATAAATAAGATTCAGACAGACAAAGTCACTGGGTCTCAAATATTTTGAGGCATTAATTTCCTAGATAAAATCTGAAAGCAGTTGAATTACTGCTAATTATTCCATTCAAAATTGGTGCTTTTCAGCAAAGGAAGCAATTAATAGAGTAGAAGGAGAGCCCTCAGATTAGGAGAAAATCTTTGCTTCTTATACATCTGACAGAGGATTAATATCTATGATATACAAAGAACTCAAGAAATTGAACACCACAGTAACATAATCCAATAAATAAATGGGCAACTGAACTGAACAGACAGTTCTCAAAAGAAGTAATACAAATGGCCAATAAACATATGAAGAAATGGTCAATATCCTTAGCCACCAGGGAAATATACGTCAAAACTATACTGAGCTTCCATCTCACTCCAGTCAGAGTGGGAACTGGGGTTTAGCTTAGTTGGTAGAGTGCCACTCCACATTCTCTGAGGACCCAGGTTCCATCACCAATACCTCAAAACTCAGAGAAGGATGTGGCAATCCAGTCCTGAAGCAATCCTGGAACAATCAGCCATTGAATATCCTATGAGGGTTGCTATGAGTTGGACCTGACTCCGAGGCACATATCAACAACCACCACCATTTGTCTATGCTAGACAAAACAAACAACAACAAATGCCAGTGAGCATGCAGGGGAAAAGAACACTTCTGCACTGCTGGTGGGTTTGTAAATTAGTTAAGACAATATGAAAATCAGAATGGAGGTTCCTCAGAGAACTAAATAGAGAACTACCATATGATCTAGCTATAAGACTTCTAGAAACATACTTAAAGAGAGATAAGTGATCAAAGCCCAGGGACACCTCCACTTCCATGTTTAGTGCAGCACTCTTCATAATTGCAAGGATATGGAATTAGCCCATATGTCCATCAACAGATGATTGGATTTTTAAAATGTGGTATATATATACATAATGGAATATTATTCAACAGTAAAGAAGAATGAATTTCTGTCATTTGCAACAAAATAGATGAAACTGGAGATCATCATTCTAAGCAACGCCACCCAGACTCAAAAAGAGACAGCCAGACGGGCGTGGGCACGTTGGCGAATGCCTGTAATCCCAATGACTGGGGAGATATAGGCAGGAAGATTGCAAGTTAGAGACCTGAGGCAGTCTGTGTAATTCGGTGAGACTCTGTCTCAAAAAATTAAAAAAATGGGCTAAGGGTGCAGCTCAGGGGTACAGCACTTGCAAAGCATGCAAGCATGAGGCCCAGGGTTTAACTTCCAGTACTGAAAAAAAAAAAAAAAAAAAAAAGAGCCTGCATGTTCTCACTCACATGCAGGACCTAGATCATACACACACACACACACACACACACACACACACACACACACACACACACACACATATACGTGTGTGTGTGTGTGTGTGTGTGTGTGTGTGTGTACAAAAAAACCTATGAACAGCAGAGAAGCACTGACAATAGTGCTGGGCATGGCACAGTGTTAGGTAGTGTATTGTCTGCTGTGCATAGGGTCACTATGAGTTGGACCCAACTTAATGGCACCTGACAACAAGAAGACTAGATAATACAAATGGAGCTATCATGGAGGGAGGGGACTAATGAGAGAGGGAGGGCGATGGGAAAGGTGGGGGGTGGGAACAGCAGAGAGGTAAAGAGGGAGAGAACAAGTGCAAAATACGGATGCAACTCTATGAAAATCCCATTAATCTGATTATACTGTATGCAACTAAAAATTCATACTACACCTCACAAACATCTACAATTATCACTACATGTTAATCAAAACCTTCTGTATTATGTTTACAGACATGAAAGGGTCAAGAACCCTGATTTAGTAATTGTACACTTTATATATGAACTTAATTATCACTCCAAACCCCATAAATACGTACAATTAAAAATACTAATAAAAAACTGACATTTTTACCAAGGAAGAGGTCTTCTGACTTAGAAGTCACTTCTCACACTGGTGGGCGACAGCTTCATAAAATAGTAACACACATTTCATAATTAAGGGTCCATTTACCTGGTGTCCTGGCAAACTCCTATAATCCCAGTGACTCAAGAGGCTGAGGCAATAGGATCATATGTTTGAGGATAGAGGAAGTCTGTGCTACTTAGCCAGACACTGTCTCAAAATAAAAACTAAAATAAAATAAAAAAAGAGATTGAGCATGCAGCTCAGCATTAGAGCATTTGCCTAACATGGGATGACCTTGTGTTCAACCCCAACTACTGAAAATACATTAAAAAAATAAGTAAAATAATGTTCATTAATCAAATGTTAGAGAAACAATTTACTTCTTTTTTGGCAAACCTTTCAGAAACTTTAAATATTAATATGTATTGTAAATTTTTAAAATTATATGTAGTGCCTTTCCCCCTGATTCTTACTAAATCACAAAACACTTTCTACAGGGCATGTATGTCTATGCACTAAGGAAAAGTATAATTCACTTTAGAAATATCTTGGGGGCTTGATGTGTAAGAGGTTTAACTTTTTAAAAACATAGGAGAAAACCAAATGTATGGAATTTAATAATGATATATTAAGAAACATTATGGAATTATAAGAATGTTCTCAGTAGCGCATTTTTGCGACATTCCCATAAGGCGTATTTTTGTAAGGCATACCAATTCCTTTTCAGGGACATAAGGAAATTCTAGTAGCTCCAGATTGAAAACTGTCTTTATAAAATTTAGACATGCAAAAGTCAGAGATAACCTGTGTTTCATCTTCTGCTTCATTTCTAGAAAGGCATAAATCAAAGTAAGAAAAAGAAAGGAAGCCATACGTTGATACACATTTTAAGCAGAAATCTCTGATCTAAGTGAGTATTCAATACACCGAATGACATCGCCTTACATTTCTAATTTGTAGCATTGCCACGTTTGTTTCCATCTTGTTTCCTTGCAAAAAATTAATTAGGAAATAATATAGAGAAATCATTAAGTCCTTAAGGGATTTTTTTGCAATCATTTTCTACTCAGGGGGAAATGAAGAATCATGATACAAATGTTCACAGTTGTTTCTCTGAGCAAGTATAGATAAAGTCTAAGAACAATTTTCCCCCTGATTATAGATTTTTCCATAGTAAGATGTTTTTATTGTGCCAATTCAAGGCATCAGAGAGATACACGGGTATTTTAAAACTCATTCTGCTGGTACTGCTGTGAAGTTGTTAATCTTCACTTAACCTATTGGTGAAATGAGTTAAGTGTAAATCCAATCCAATTCAATTCAATTAATATTTATTGAGAACCCATAGGGTGCTTAGCGCTGCACAAAGAGCTGTAAGTTCAGGCAATGAATCAGAAACAGACTTTTTGACAAGTGTTACATCTTCAGCCTCTGGGTACCATTTAGTCCAGCTTAGAACAACACGAACAATCAGAATCAGAGTCGTGTTCAGAAAAGAACAGTGATTAAAATCAGGTCAAAATAACCTAAAACCACTTAAATACACAAGGATAGAACAGAACCCATGCTGTGTGCTTTTGGCTTTATCTAGGTGAGTTGGAGAGCACGTTGAGTAATGGAAATACAGCAAGCTGCAGTTGGAAGGGTATTCCATTGGCTTCCCCCAATATTTTCCTGCAACAACCAGTCATATGGTATGCAATCAAACTATTCCTTTGAGTCTTGAAGGTCCTTCTGTCATTGAAAGCACCTAATAAAATACAAATAGTCTGAGGTATCTGGGAAAATAGGAGCAGTAGCTATGATTTTGTTTTTGTATTTCTCTGTTCCCAGTTTCTATTCAAAACATCGGGTAGGAAATATAATACTAGAACCTTACATCAACAGGCGATAATTTCAACAGATCTAAATTGTTGACTGCCAAATTCAAGCAGGTGGGAGAAGCATTAATAGAAAAACCTGTGTGATTTAGCAACAGTGCAGAGAAAACTGAGAGGAGGAAGGGGCTGTTGGGGAAGCTGAGAATCCCCAGATTCCCTTCAATGGATGGTACAAGCTGCGGATTCAAGAAAAAGAGCTGAAAACAGAGCCAGTGTGGAAAGTCCTTGAAACTGCGCACAAAATATCCAAGAAAAATCTTCCGAGATGGAGCAGCCTGGGTCACATAGATTTTCACAGCTGGACATTCTGTTTTGGGCTCTTGAGCAATGAGACCTCGCAGAGGATCAAAGCAGTCCTTATAAGAAAAGCTGGACCCATTAAAAAACAATGACTTTTTCACGGACTCATTAAAGAATTGAGGTGCTAGAGCAAACCACCCCCTGGAAATCGAGAGACGTGGTCCATGGAGCACCTGATGGTGGTGGAGATGAGCTGCTGGGGGCTGAGGGAGACCAGGCAGAGAAGGCTGCTGATGTAGGGGAGCTCTGCATTCACAGACTTCCCCCCAGAAATTCCACTGGGTTCTCATAGTGAAGGTCTGAGATGGACCCCTCATTGTGAAAGGCTCTCAGAGCCTCATCCCAGCAGGACAAGGGCACTGCTGCCCATGAATCTTTCCAGTCAGTCCAAAGAGTCAGGAAACTGCAGTTCAATGGGTCCAGGGTTTCAATAGCGTGGTTGAGACCAAGGCAGCCAGGGAAAGGAACAGGAAACAGGGAGAGAACTCTGCCCCTGGGGAAGCCCCTGAGTAGGTCAAGTCTCCAAGGCACAGACTCACAAAACCACTAAGATTTAATCAGAAAATTGTAGTGGATGGAAGTAGGTCTGGGGTCATGGGTGGTAAAAGAATTTGCCAGAGCTCAAAATACAGTAGAGAAGAAAAAGTTTATTAGTGCCTGCAGGAGGGCAGCAGGCAGACCATGAGAGAGTTCATGGCTTTGCAGTTGGGAGTGGGCTTCTGGTGTTTATAAGCAGTTTGGGGACAATCTGTAGCTGACTTGACCTTGGCTGGGCACAGCTCACTTGTGGACTCTTTGTGCATTTAATCTCTATCTCCTTGTTTTGGAAAAGTCCCTGTCTCAGCCAGCTTGTACTTACAGCCCCTGGGTTTGATAAGAAGACCAGCTCTCAGAGGGTGCTCATCTCTGGAACGTCACACCATTTCTATGGCACCTGTCAGGAACAGCTTTCCCCGCAGAAATGTCCTCATCCGGAGCAGCTCAATACCACAGGAACAGGGACCCAGCTTAAAGACAGGTGCCCTCCAGCTGACAGCTCTGGGATCTGCACTTGCAGGAGGAGAAATCAAGGAAGGTTGGAGTCACCAGCAGAGCTATATGGAGGACTCAAGGAGTTGGGGGCATCTGGCACCTGCGACTAACAATAGCTAACAATAAACACAGCCCAAGCCTCTCCAGATTCTAATAAATCCTCACACGAAACCCCTGTTTACCTCAGCCGCTTTTTTTTTTTAACCAGGTATGAGGTGTGCCATTCCACAAAAAAATTACCAGCCATGCTAAAAGACTAGAAAAAAACACACAAGTTGCACAGACAAAACACTCAGATATGACACAATGGTGACTTTATCGAGAAGAAATTGTCCATGAGAGATGGAAGCAGAAAGTTGGAAACCCTAAGAAAAAATCAAAAGAAAATTCTACAGATGAATTCTCCAAATTCACCAATCCAACTCACTTCTGAAATGAAGCCCCACATACCAAGGAAACTGTTGGGGAAAAGAACTAAAATTGAGCAGAACATCGAGGCAGACCAAGTTAGAAAACATATGGAATAAGTAGAGGAGCAGAAATGGAGCCTAGGGGCAATAGAAATGATAGTGCTGCATTCTTTTCAACTACATGGACACATAGAGGAAGGAACTGTAGAGCCATAAAAATAGAAAAGATAAGCTGTGGTGCACCCCTATAATCCCAGCGACTCAAGAAGTAGAGGCAAGATTATCATGAGTTCAAGGCCAGAGGCAGCCTGTGCAACTCAGTGAGAGTCTGTCTAAAATAAAAAGTAAAAAAGTCCTTGGTGATGCAGCTCAGTACTAGAGTCCTTGCCTAGCATATATGAGGCCTTAGGTTCAACCCTTAGTACTGTGGAAGAAAAAAGGATATTCTGACTCTTGAAATTTTCTAAAACTTCGGGAAAAATTCTTTCACATAAAGTAAGTAACAGAAAATGATAGAGCTCTAACTCATAAGACATCCTTTAAAAAACAAGTAAAATCCAAAGAAATATCCTGCTATCTATAAAAGCACACAAGAAAAATAAGCTTATAAAACAAAATGTGTAACCTACTCTTTCAAAACAAAAACTATTAAAAGAATTTTGTAAGATTGCAAATAACAGCATAAATCAGAATCTGAACTACTCAGGAATAAAATGATAGGCTAAGGAAAGAATTAAAAATACAGGAAGAGAGCTGGGCACAGTGGCGCATACCTGTAATCCCAGCGGCTTGGAAGGTGGAGGCAGAAGGATTGCAAGTTCAAGACCAGAGGCAGTCTGTGTAATTTAGTGAGACCCTGTCTCAAAAAGTAAAAAAATGGGCTGGGTGTGCAGCTTAGCAGTCCAGCACTTGCAAAGCATGCAAGCGCAAGATCCTGGGCTCAACCCCCAGTACCACAGGAAAAAAAAAATAGGAAGAAATAATCTCATAATTATTGACTTAGTAAAAGAAGTGTGAGAGAAAATAAATGCAACAGTGCCTTAAGATATTAAAAGGTGAAAAATAAGAAAACAAAATAAAAATTAAAGGAAGAGTTTTTTTTTTTTAAATAGAGAGGGCATAACATGTTTAACAAGTAATTTTACAGAAAGGAATCCCCAAAATTGAAAACAAAGCAAAGCAAAGGAAAAGAACAAATCTAAAATCCTACAATTCAATGAATCTTTGCTCAAGTAATAATAAAAAAGGAAAGTATTTATTGAAAAAGCATAATGAATACCTGAAACTACTGGCTTAGAATTACCAATACCAAGACAGCCTAGCCAGTTGCCAGGGTGCATATCTGTAATCCCAGCCATTCAGGCTGAAAGAATAGAATGGCAAGTTTGAGGCCAGAGGCTGCTTGTGCAATTTAACTGGCACTGTCCCAAAATAAAAAATTTAAAAGGGGCTGGCAATAGATCTCAGTGGTAAAGCACTTGTGTAGCATGAATGAGGTCCTCGGTTCAACCCTCTAATGCTGGAGAAAAAAAAAAAGACATAATCTAGGCACCAGGTAGGGTGGCACATGTTTATATTTCCAGCATTCAAGGAGGCTGAGGCAGAAGGATCACAAAAAGGAAAAAGAACAGAAAGGAAAAGAAAAAAGGACAATAAACAAAAGAAAGACATAGTCTAGTAAAAGTAAATTTATAGGAAAAAGATTTGGGGGGAGGGAAAGCTTTTGGAAATCCATACAAAAAAGACTAAGTTATTCAAATGGGAAAAGAAATCTGATTGGAAATTTGACAGCATCATTTTGAGTTAGAGAAAAGCTAAGAAATATTTTCTTTCAATATCCAGGTAATAAATGTAAGCCATGGTTACCCCAACTGGTTACCACACCATCTGGCCCTCAAGGGTCCTTGCTACCCAGTTCCTATGTCTGCCTCCCATTTCCTACGGGCACTTCAAAGCCACATCTTCTTTTCCCTCCTTACCTCACGCTTTAATCTGGTGCATGACAAAAAGCAGAGAAAATGGTATTTGTTGAGTTCATGAATGTATTCCTTTACACTGAGGTGGTAATTCCCAGGTGACTTTAAATTTATAATCTACAAAAGTGTCATTCCTCCCTCCCCATTTTCAGCTTCCAACCTTGTTCTGTTCATAAATACTTACCTCTTCATTTTTCTCTGCCCCTCAGAAAACATCACTATCTTCCTGCTGCCGACAGAATCAGGCCAATTATCTTAGCAGAGCATAGGCATCTGTCTGTGTATGCGTGTCTGTGTGTATGGAGATAGTGTCCCACCTATTTGTCTAACCCTATTTGATTTTTGTTCCAGTTTCCCTTATTTTCAGTCTTTCTATGACTTCTTTCCTTCTTCATCCCAGCTTCTGCCCATGACATTTGTTTACCCAATCCACCCCTTATCTGAATCCCATTTATGGCTCAAAGCCCAGCTAAATGTGCCCTCTTTGCATACTTTCTGTCTTTCCTTCTCAAAGCACAGTATTTTTCCTTTTCCGCCATGTGTCACATGCTCTTCCTGAATTATGAATTCCATGATTGTGATCTTTGTGCTATCCACCACTGGGTCTCAGTTTATTCTTCACCCATTAGTCACTGTGATGCTAAAATAACTCTCAAAGAGTGACAGAATCAAAATTACAATGGATCTTAATATGTATCTTGTCATGAACCCATACAGATGTGGTGAGAAGCATAGAACCTCTGCTCAGAAAAAAATAAAATGCCCCCCCCCACACACACTCACCCACCTGTGTGCACCTGCAATGTTTTCCATAGCATGTCAAGATGGGCAAGTTTGTCCTAACTCTAGGTAAGTGTTTCTTCTTTGAGGGACCCCCCAGTTACAGATGTAACTGCCCTGAGAAGCAGCTGAGGATGCAGTCAGCCCAAGCAGACCCCACTGTGCCTCAGATCCTGCTACTATTCCTGTCCTGTGAACTGCACAGAAAGAGCCCCCTGCCCTCTTCCTGCCCCCCTAGCCACCACCTGACACACAGCATGTGACATTTTGGCACTGAATAGAGGAGAAATGTTCTTGCACTAACAACTCATCTACCTCTCTCTCGTTTCCATCATCAATCACCCAATCACACCTACCAAACAGAGGATGCAAGAGATAATGGCAAAAAATGAGGGACCATTGGATTTCTCTACATGGGCACTATTGCTTCACCTTCCATTATTTTCCCATTTTATCGCATTTTTTAAAAATCAATAGTTTTATTTTACAGACCCAGAAACTTTGTGTGTGTTGTTTAACACAAGAGTGGCGTGGGATAATTCCTAGATTTGTGCCAGAGGCACCAACTCCAGTCTTCACTTTTGCTTTTATTTATTTCTTGTTTTGTGTGGTACTCGGGGTTGGAACCCAGGGCCTCGTGCTTGTATGCTTTGGAAGTGCTGGACCACCGAGCTGCATCCCCAGCCCATTTTCATACTTTTTGAAACAGGGTCTTGCTAAATTAACCAGACTGTCTCTAGTCTAGAACTTGTGATCTTCCTGCCTCTGCTTTCTGAGTTGCTGGGATTACAGGCATGAGCCATTGCACCCCACTTCACTTTTTCTTTTAATTCCAATTAAATGAGTTGAGAAATGTGTGGCTGCATCTTAGATAAAGTTTCTTTGTTGAGACCAATAAACCCTCTGTTCTGTCTAAAATCTTTGGAGAATGAAATAAAATGGCATCAGAGAATGTTTTGGGTTAAGTATTACAGAAAATATTAATGCTAACATGAGGTGAGTTAATCTACTAAACTAAACTGAGTCTATCACTTTTCATCACAGTAAGTCTATAAGCAAAGGCAGGTGGACAGAGTGTTGCAGCTGATGGAGTGGAGGGAAGGAAAAATGCTATGTAAGGAAAAATGCTCCCTTGTTCATGCACATATTCCGTCTATCCATTCAGAACATTCCTTCAGCACCAACCATGCATCAGGCATTAGTCACAGCTCTTGCTGCTCCACAGAGAGTATTTCAGATAGGACCCTGCCCTTGTGAGCTTATCTTCTACTATGGAAGGATGTGGGTCCACAGGCATACCACCTGACATCCAATCTTGTGAGATATTGGAAGCTAAGCAGGGTCAGACCTGGATAGCCCTTGGGTAGCAGAATACCTGAGAACACCAGGTGTTGTAAGCTTGGGAAAAGGATCTGGCAGCCCAATCTTGAGATAATCAGCCATTGAAAAACCTATGAATAGCAGAGAAGCAATGATATAGTGGGCCTGACATGGCAATGTGTCGGATAGTGTTTGGATCTGACATACATGGGATTTTTATGGGCCGGACTCGACTCAACAGTGCCTAATAACAACAACATGGAAGGATGAGTATCAAAAGGGTTGATACTTCAGATGCTATGAAGAACATAAAGGCAGCTTTGTCTGCAGAGTGTGAAAAAGTTGCTCCTTTGTAGGACAGTTAGGGAAGACTTCTCTGAGAAATGGCATTTTGGCCTTAACCAAGCCAGGCAGGAAAAGGATTCAAGAAAGCATAGTCCCTCTTCAGTGGCCAGCATCACAATGGACTTGAAGTATGAGTGGGCTTGGCAACAAATTAAATGCCCTATTCCTCACGCAAAATGTATTAAAGGAGATCATTGGGAATGGGGACCGGCTTAGGCATAACTCATGAGGAGCTTTGTAGGCCCCTTTGATGAGAATTTTGGATTTTATACTAAATATAATGGGAAATGTCCTTCAAATGTACATCTGAGGCTTAAGATGCATCCACAACATCCTATTCTACAAACGAAAGGAAAAACTCTCTAAATATGCTTTTACTGTCTGGTTATTGTTCAGTAACATAATTAATAGCTTTTATGTTCTCTTGAATGTCTCCAAAGGAGTCTATTGAAGTCACTCATGGGCATTGTTTAGCTCAGTTGGTACAGTGCTTGCTCTGCATACTCCAGCACTACAACAATGGGAGAAGGGCCCGACCCAGCAGCCAACTCCTGAAACAATCAGCCATCAAAAGCCCTATGAATAGCAGACAAGCACTGACATAGTGCCACGTGTGGCTTAGTATCAGGGAGTGTTTCCTTCTGTTGTCACTATGAGTCGGACCTGACTCAAGGGCACCTAATAACAACAACAACAACAATATATACATACACATTTGTTTTTTGGAGTGGACTGTCAGGTTCTTCTCCCAAAACGCATACATAGATGTGTGTGTGTGTGTGCATATTTCCACATATGTGGCTGCATATTAAGACATGTGACTCCAACATTCTGGGCAGTACAATTTAGCCTATGACCTATGCACACTAAATTCCAGGTGGTGGGGCCAGGGCATGAGGAAGAGCAGAGAAAATGGGCAGGTGTTAGCAATGTGTTAATGTTTTCCTGCTTCCTCATGTGGTGGTGGGCAGGTGTTCACTACAGTATTGCAGCTCACAACAACACACGCACGTATGCACGCATGTGCAAACACACACACACACACAGAGGGAAGGAGAGTGAGAAAGAGAGAACAGTTTGGTTTGTAACAAGTGTAACTATTATCCCCCCATGTAAATACATTTATGGAGATTTTGTTATCTTGATTTTTTTAAGAAAAATTATGCCATTTTAATAAATGCTACAATGAATTCAATTATTAAAAGATAAAATAAAAACCATCTGTTATATCATAAAAAGTTATGACATCTTGCTGTCAAGGTCATTCGTGCTTTTTCTTTGATAAAACTAATAGGTTATATCTAAATAAAAAGAAATGATATCTCGTGTGTGTGTGTGTGTGTGTGTGTGTGTGTGTGTGCGCACGTGCGCGTGCGTCTGTATGTTGCTCGGGATTAGACCCAAGGTCTTGTACATGCTTGTAACTGCTCTACCACTGGCTATATCCCCCACCCCTGAAATGGTATGTCTATACATCAAATTCCCTCACCTAATATATCATTTTCTCTCTTTAAAGAATTTTGTACGTTCTTATGATTGTATTATTGTTGGAGATTTGTTGCTATAAGTGGTATTGCATAGAAAGATGTTTCCCATCCTCAAGTTTGAACTTAGACCAAATATTCCTGATCCACAGATCCGTCTTTACCTGTTATTCCCTCAGTACAGGAAGAGAGAGAAATTTGGTTACAATAGATTAAACAAAGGTTATATTTATTAACCCTTATTTAATCATCACAGCCAAGCAAACAACTTTAATCAAAAGAATAAAGCTGAAGCTCAATATTTAAACTGTGCATAAAAACACAGCATTTAATCTAATCAACCTGGCCAACAATGAATAAGCCACATTTAATGTTTGCTCTTCAAATCTGGATTCCATTCCTTCTTTCACTCTAATTCCTAAACCCAATTTGAAAATAGTTTGCATTATATGCTATCTCACAGCTTTTTATGTTTGCTAACCAAATATAATATGTTTGAAGACTTTGTCTTCCTGAATGTGACATTGTTAAAAATCAAACATGTTTAACAGTTACAGTTGCTAATGGAATAAAGGATGTGTTTCTTAAAAATGAAGGATAAAAGTACACACAAGCACAGGAATAGAGATGTGATTCTTCCTTTACTGTTCAAGGCTTTAAGATTTAAATATACATATATATTTCTCCATTAGTCTTAGTCGATAAATAGACTGATAAGAAGTTATTTTTCCATCAAAATTCTGTCCAGAACAAGTATATTCAAGTAGGGGAAATGTGTATGCAAAAAAAAAGAATAGAGGTGAATCCAGTTTTGGTGGTATGAAACTATAATTTCAGCAACTTGGGAGGCTGAAGCAGGAGGATCACAAGTTTGAGGCCAGAAGCAACCTATGCAACCTACTGAGGGCTTGTCACAAAATCATAATAATAAAAATTAGGCATTAGATGTTGGGGGGATGCAGCACAGTGGTAGAGCACTGGCCTAGCATGTATGAGGTCCTGGGTTTAACCCACCAGTCCTGAAGGAAAAAAAGAAGAAGAATAGGGATGAAAATAACATGGCTCTGTAAGTATTTATTGGGTAAACAGAATAAGCCTGCAGCCATACCACTGTGGTGCCGGATTCCATCAAATCTCAGAAGCTAAGCAGGGTCAGGCCTGGTGAGTACTTGGATGGGAGACCTCCTGGGAACACCAGGTGCTGTAGGCTTGGGAGATAGACCTAGCAATCCACTCCCAAAAATCAATCAGCCATTGAAAACCCTATGAATAGCAGAGAAGCACTGACAATAGTATTTCATCTGCTGTACATAGTATTGCTATGAGTTGGACACTAATTCCATAACACCTAACAACAACAACAACGAACAATAAAAAGATAGTACAGCCCTGAAACTTTTTCTCTTAATTTTCCTGTGACATTGTTAATAACTTTGAGAAAATTTCATAAAAGGAATATCACCTGGAGATTCTTTTACCCCATCTAAGGGTGGCCTCTGAATAAAGTAAGTAAGGATTGGATAGTCACCCTTACTGGTGTGAGAGGGTTAAGCTTAGGGGCCAGTGTTTTAATTGCAACCTCAAAGTCATATCTGATTTTCTAGCTTATCAACTCCAAAACATGCTCATGGCATGCCTGATTGTGTTTTCATTGTTTTTGGAAAAAAATTGCTTTACTTTCAATGTATACTTCCATCAGTAGACACCAAGTTCCTGATTTGAACATGGCTCTGTTCTAGGCTCCAGAACACAGCAGTAAGCAGAAAGAAAGAAAGAAGGATAGAAGGAAAGGAAAGAAGGAAGGAAGGAAGGAAGGAAGGAAGGAAGGAAGGAAGGAAGGAAGGAAGGAAGGGAGAACTTGAACAGTACGAGAAGATGGTAAATATGGGAAAACCTTAGCAAGGGAAGGGGATGATGAATATTGGGTCTGGGGCTGCAGTTTTAAATCGGTTTGCAGGGAACTTCTCACTGAGACAATTAACAATTGAGCAAAGGCTTGAAGGAGGAGAAGCAGCAAGCCGTGAAGATAATTAGAAAAGGCATTTATGGCTGAGGGACTGCTTGTCAGGTGGGTGGGCAGCAAGGGGCTGGGCTCAGAGAGCTGCTCAGGGGATTCCCAAGGTCTCTGTCAAGCTCTTACGCTGAGTGAAGTGAGGCCCCTGGAGATGTGGAGAAGGATTGGTTTGACTTTGACTTTGTGGAAAAGGCTGCCACTCGGCTGAGAGGGGAAGGTGGTTTGGACAAGTGTGGTAAGGAAAGTTTTCCATACATAAAGATGTATTATACTCTAGGTATGTCTTTAAGACACAATCAGCAGGATTTCTTGACAAGTTCAAGAAGAGTTAAAGATGATGCTGTGAATTTCCACCTAAGGACCTAAGAAGGCTGGTTCTGCTATTACAGAGGGAGGACAGAGACCAGAAAGTCCATTTAGGAAATGTTGGGTTTGAGATGCCCATTACACACCAAATTAGGCTTCAGGGAGACAGGTGAAGAGGTAATTCCATGGCACAGGAGAAAGACTGGGACAGAAGGACATTTTAGACAGGTGCCAACATATTTATACCTGGGGATTGAACTCTGGAACCTGGACTGAAGGAGTCAGTACAAGTGAGTGAATTTCCAAGTCAGTAACCTGGACACTACAGACCAAGTCTGTAACCTGGACACTGGAAGTCAGGGAGTCACAGAGCATGGAGGAAGAGAAAACACTCAGAGAGGAGAGAGGTCAGAAGACCGTAATCCCTGAAATCCAGGGCACAGCAGAGGAGAGAATGATCAACCACAAAAATGTGGTGGCCGTTCCAATTTCAGCTGGGACTGACCACGGAGTTTGGCATAGAGAGGTCATTGGTGAATTTGGCAAAGTAGGTCTAGTGGGCTTTAGGAAAAGTGTGACTGGAACACATTTAGAAGAGAAGGAGTGTAAAATTGTTGAAGAGAACACAGGTAGGAAATTCTCTATTATGGAGGTTTACTTCTCTTTAACATTTTCTAGTTGTGGTAAAAAAAAAACCACACAACATTAAATGCACCCTCATAACCACTCTTAGGTGTACAATTTAGCAATATTAAGTATATTTACATTATTATGAAATGGATCTCCAGAACATTTTTATCTTGTAAAACAGAAACCTTGTACCCATTAAATAGGGGCTTTTCATTTTCTTTTCATGTCAGCCCCTGGATCACCATTGGACCTTCTGATTTAATGAAGAATAAGCAATTCTTTAAATCAGGTTTGCTGAGAATATGTTGTTGTTGTTAGGTGCTGTCAAGTCAAGTCAATGTCCAACTCATGGCAACCCTGTGTACAACAGACAAAACACTATTGTGTTTCTCTGCTATTCACAGGGTTTTCAATGGCTGATTGATTTTGGGGAATGAGTGGCCAGGTCCTTCTCCCAAGCCTACAGTACCTGGTGTTCCCAGGAGGACTCCCATCCAAGTACTAACCAGGCCCGACCCTGCTTAGCTTCTGAGATCTAATAGGATCGGATGCCTCAGTGGTACAGCTGCAGGTGCTGAGAATACTAGGGATAAAAATTTATATTTCTAACCTGTTGCTAGGTGATATTGCCTTTGCTCCTCAGAGAACCACATTTTAACAACCACTGTACTATGGCAAGGGCTCTCAGTATTGATTGGACATTGGAATTGCCTGGAGAATTGTAAAAATATTCTGAAGGTTAGCATCTGCACCTAGACAATCTGATTTAATTGATATAGGGCATGACCTGTGCACCAGTTATTAAAAGTTGCCAGGATTTTCTCATGTGCAGACAATTTGAGAAGCATCAATTTTAACAGAAAGAAGGAAAGTAAAATATCTGGGAACAGGGCTAAGCAGTTGAGCAGCTTAGAAGTGTACAGAGATTCTACTGTAATTCCTTCAATTATCCAAGCAAAATGGGAAGCCAGTTTGGCAGAGAATGAGGATGAACTGACCATGGGATTTTAGAGGCAATAAAATAAACAACGCTTCTGGGAAAAGGAAAGTCTGAGGACACTAGAGAAATGTCTGGTTGCAAAGTTTGTGGCTCTGAATCTAAGACCAAAGTGCTTGCACATTAATTTTTTCATTCTATATTCTGTTTTCCACATGCAGGTATGAAGCAAGCAGAGTTAGATTTAACTATGTTTGTGGTTCTTCCAGATATCACTTATCATATTAAATAAAATGAGAGCAAGACAAGAGAATCGTTGAAATAATTATCCACAGAAGGAAAGTGGAAGTGGTAGAATCAATATTCCTAGGTCCCACGGAAATAGACTGTTAGAGAAGCAAACTGAATAGAGGAAGCTGGAAGGAGGAGGGGTGGCCAGTGAGTGAAAGGCTTTAATGAAGTTACAATGGGATGAGTATTGGTATTGATAAAGTTTAAGGCAGGACTATGGGCTTGCATGTCCTAAGAGGAGACCTGGGATTCAGTTGAAGCAAGCAAAAAGGAAAATGAACAAAAGGAAGAAACGTAAGGGAATGTGCTAAGATGTCCTGCGAGCTCTGGTGGGCAGTTAGCTTTAAGAGTTGAGAACTCCAGGGACAGGAGAGTCTATGGCAAGTGCACTAGGGAGTGCCCCTGCAGTCTGGTCTTCTTAGGATTATGACACAAATGAGTAACAGACATAATGAAATCAGTCTTGTTGAGCTCAGAGCAGATGGAGCTGCTAGAATGGAGCTGCTACTGCTGAGGGTCAGCAAAACACAGGGCTCACGTGTCCCCTTCTCCCCTGGGTTGACAAAGGTACGGAGGTCTTGCTTTACTGCTTGAGTTTCTCTCCTGACCATTGCCGATGGACGTGTGGAGGATTCAATAAACAAGTCTTTCTCAAAGACCTTACTTGAAGTTATTTTGCATGCATGAATTGCAAAGAGTTAAAAGAAGATATCATACCTGAAAATACACATTCCCTCCCTCAAGATGCTAGCATCTAGTAACACAAACAGGACAAATACTTTCACATAGGACAAGACAAATGTTACAAATTCCTGAACAGAGGCTACAACAAAGTACCAGGAGGTTTTAAAATGACTGAAGCATCATCATTAGGGATAAATCAGAAATACTTTATGAAAGAAATGGTATTTGAGCTGTGCCTTGCAGGATAGTTTCCTCTCACAGAGAGGAAACTGGGAGAAATTCCAGTTGCTAGGAATAGAACAGGCAAAAATGTCCAAGCATGAAATCACAGGGTTTACCTTGGTGCACCACCCTGACTGGCTGCAGGACAGAGTATCTGTAGGAGAAGTGTAGATACAATCGCTTACTTCCTGCCTGAACCACAGAGGTATCACATAGTGCATCAGTTAGGCACTCTTGAAAGTAACAACAAAAGCAAAAACAACCACAAAATCCTCACTGGGAGTGACATAAAAGATAGAAAAAAAAACAAAGAGAGCTTATTTTTCTAAAAGAAAAACAAAGGCATTCCTAGTTTCTCCCAGCTCTGCTCATGCTGCCTGGGACCCAGTATCATGTAACTTGGTCCATCTATTGGCTTTTGAATGTGAGCTTTGCTCCCTTGTCATTGACACTTCATGTTCTCATGGGGGTTGCTACCCATGCATCACGTCCACTTACCAGATGGGAAGAAGAAAGATAAGTAGAAGAGAGGGCTGAAATATCTATAGTTTTATTTTTAATAAAGAAAGAAAAGGCAGTCCCACCACTCTGTCTGCAGGCCCCACTCACTGGCTGGTGCTGCATGTCATATGTTGTTTTTCAAGTAAGAGAAGCTTATCACATTGATCACTGAGCCTATGTGGTATAGAGGGGCAGAGAAAGGAGGAATGGGAATGAATGAGCCAGCCCACAGCGTCTGTCACAGTTACTAGGTGGAATAGTTCAGATCTAAAGCATTACGCAAAGAATGATGAAATAGACAGTAGGATTGTAGTTATATTTTGGACATATGTAAGTAGGAAATAGGTGTAGAGTGGATTGAAGGGGTAAGAGGTTGAAGACTAGGAGACCTGTCAGAGGACTTTTTTTGTGGACCAAGCAAGAAATAATGGAGCTAGGGAAAAGGAGATATAAAAGGAGGTGGTGTTTTGTGTTCAGAAGCAAAAACAACTTAAACAATCAGATGTGTGCAAGTTGTGTTTTAATTGTGCTAAAAGGAATTTAAAAAATTAAAATCTATGCCAGTGGAAGCCCAACAGCTGCTTCTCTTGTTGGAAGACAGAAACCTTGTGAAATCCTCACATAAAATGTTACAAGGTAAGTTTAGTAATAATAGAATAGTTGTTTGCTAGGTGTTTGGCATTTAATAAGTGATGGACACTGTGATTAGCTCTGTTTATAATAATCTTTTACTACAAAATGATTTGTAAACAAATATGAACTTTAGCCATATGAAATTAAGCCATTTCCCAAAGTCAGGTCTGATTCATAGCGACCCTCATAGGGTTTTCAATGGCTGGTTGTCTTGGGATTGCCTAGGGATTGCCATGTCCTTCTCCCATTTTTGCGGTGCTGGGAATCAAACCAGGGACATCAGAGACTGCAGAGCAGCACTCTACCAACTGAGCTAAGTCCCAGCCCTCCCAACGCTTAGGGAATTAGAAAATGGTAGAATCAGGTGAGGAACCCAGGCATGCCTGATGCAGATGGCAGAGATGCAAATTACTAAATTATTCTGTCTTCCATGTTACACACATCCACACATGTCCACCACCCCTAAAGAGACCACCAAGGAGATTCCCACGTAATTGAATGTTAGAGAAGAAAAATAAGTCAAAGAAGGAATCGGAGCCTGGTGATTTACATCTAATAACTGCATTGGTGGTCCAGGGTTAAATGCCAGCACTGGGATTGTTTCATTGACTACCACATTGCTTTATTGTTCATAAGTTTGAATTGGAACTGTTTCTGTCTCTGTTAAGTCACATGGCATGTTCTCTGAATGCTTTGGCTGCTGTCCTTCAGCGCAACCTTTCCTAGTCACAATCTGCCCATGCAGGTGACAAAACTCCACATTGTACATCTTCTCCTTAGCCCCAAAGGCAGGGCTGCCTTAGTCTAGCCACCTGTGTGGCCAGGAGAGCTCAGCGATGGGGCTCCCAATTCACCTGCCACATAAGAGCCCTGTCTCTACCTTCACCTAAGCTGGAGGAGCATTGCACCAACATGGTGAACATCTTTTACAAGGACATCTGCATTTTATTCTAACTCTCCTTTGTTCTTTCTAATTATTCACTACACCCTTCCTCCTCTCCTGTCACTCTGTGTTCTGGATGAAGAGATTGACATAAAGAGAAATTAAGTGATTTCCCCAGATGCTCGTAGAGTGGAGTTCCAGCTCACAGAAAGCCACCTCTGTGCTCAGGACCAGTTCCAACAATGGACTGCGGCTCACTCAGCATCCCTCCTCTCCATGGCGGCCCTTGCTGGCCATTTCAGCTGGGAGGCAGGGTGGTGGCAGGGCTGATAATTGCATAGTAAATTCTATATGAACACTTGGAAGCTGTGTCTTCCTGAAAATTACATGGTAAATAATTACATTTGTAGGGAACAAATAATTCAACTATTCGTTACCATGTCAAATGCAATTTTAAGATCTGATGAGGCAAATCTTGTTTAGGAGATGAAAACAGAAGATATAAACCAGATAATTGCCAAGTGATTAAACAGGAAGTGCCATGCGTGTATGATTAATGCAGAATGTGCAGATAGGCACGGGGGAGAGTTGGCCAAGGAGTGAGCTGGAATTTGCCTTGTGTGATGTGTGAGCTGCATGGTCACAGCCTGAGCAGAAGCAGCAGGATTCTATAAGAGAGGCTTCAGTTCATTCTGGACGCCGAGGCCACGACAGGATCATTTTGTTTATGGATCTCACCTACTTAAGACACTCTCTTCCAAGCAGGCACGGTGGTTCATGCCCGTAATCCCAGTGACTTTGGAGGTGAAGGCAGAGGGATCACAACTTCAAGGCCAGAGGCAGCCTACATAACTTAGCAAGACACTGTCTCAAGTTAAAAAATAAAAACTGAGCTGCTGCTTGTGAAGCATGTGTTAGGTCCTGGGTTCAACCACCAAGTACAAAAAAAAAATGCACTTTCTTCTTACCCTAAAGGGTTTTCTATTCCTACTATTTCGTTCTTTATGTTTCTTAAGTTCCCTGTGAATCTTTTCTTTCCCAGTATTTACTATTCCTACTATCCTTTCTGGGCTGGGATTTAGCTCAGTTGGTAGAGCACTGCTCTGCAGTCTCTGGGGTCCCAGATTCAATTCGAGCACCACAAAAAAATGGGGGAATAACGTGGCAATCCACTCCCCAAGGCAATCCCAAAACAATCAGCCATTGAAAACCCTATGAGGGTTCCTCTGAGTCAGACAGGAATGGACAGCACCTAACAACAACAACAACAATTATCCTTTCTGTTTTGCTCTTTCAGGGAAGATTTCCTCTTTGGAGCTCTTATCATTTCATGTACTTGAAAAAAAAAAAAAACATAAGAGAGAAAGTTTTCTTGTTTTAAATAAAGCTAGCATGGAATCATCCCAAGGTGACAGCACCACAGGCAGGGTCCCAGATGAAAGTCAAGGGTTTGGTTCAATCCATCTCTCCAGAGAGGAGACCAACAGTGCTGACCTCAGTTACTGGCAATGAGTGATGTCACTCCATGCCATCTTCAGAATGTTCTAAGATTAGCCTGCTACAAAGAACTCAGAAGTGAGACACTAGCATTTGGACCTACGTCATCCAACAATATTTACTGAGAATCCATGATAGAACAGGTTGCATATAAGGTGAGTCAAACAACACAGGATCTTGTTGGAGGCTAAGCCAGTGGGGCATCTGAATGAGTACTAAGTGTTGTTGTTGTTGTTAGGTGCCGTCGAGTCGAGTCCGACTCATAGCGACCCTATGTACAGCAGATTGAAACACTTCCCGATTCTGTGCCAGGCAAACCATCTTATTTATGTTTAAGCCCGTTGTTGCAGACACTGTGTCAATCCATCTGGTGGAGGGTTTTCCTCTTTTGCGTTGACCTGCCACTCTTCCAAACATGATGTCCTTCTCCAGGGACTGTTCTCTCCTGACTACATGTCTGAAATATGTAAGACGACGTAGTCTGGCCATTCTTGCTTCCAAGGAGCACTCTGGTTGTACTTCTTCTAGGACAGATTTGTTGGTTCTTTTGGCAGTCTATTCTATAGACATCTCCAGCACCACAATTCAAAAGCATCAATTCTTTTTCTGTCTCTCTTGTTCAATGTCCAGCTTTCACAACCATATGATGCCACTGAAAATACCATGGCATGAGTCAGACGCACCTTCCTCTCCAATGTGACATCTTTGCTTTTCATTCCTATTCTTATAGTCCCCAAATAAACAGAAGTAAATATATGAGTATAGTCATGCATCACTTAACAACAGGGATATGTTCTGAGAAACATGTTGCTAGGAAATCTTGTTGTTGTATGAATATCACATGTAACTATGTTTGTGTTACATCTACAAACTAAGATGGCTTACAACACCACTAGCAATACCATCTTACGGGCTCACTTTTGTATATGCAGACTGACATTGATGAGAATGTCATTATGCAGTATGACTGTACATATATAAAAACACACATATGAGTGTATTATATATAACACATATATACATATAATACACATATTATGTATATTGTTAGGTGCTGTCAAGTCGGTATCCGACTCATAGCGACCCTCATAGGGTTTGCAATGGCTGTTTCGGGATTGCCTTGGGAGTGGATTGCCAGGTCCTTCTCCCATTTTTGCGGTGCTGGGAATTGAACTTGGGACCTCAGAGACTGCAGCTCAGTGCTCTACCAACTGAGCTAAATCCCAGCCCTCACATATTACGTATAATTCACACATATACACAATGTATGTGTCTGTCTATATCACACACACACACACACACACACACACACACACACACACACACATTAATCATAACAAGCTTGTGTCTATACCAGCGGTGTCAAAAAACACATTTTAGGAGACCACCCCTCCTGGGTTACCAGCTTGCAGGTGGCAGATCTTGGGAACTGTCAGCCTCCATAAGCACAAATGCTGATTGCTTTAATATACATCATTATAATATACCTCACATATACTCCTATTCTTCTATTATTTCTGTCCTCTGGAGAGTCTTGGCTAATGCAATTTTTACCAAGTCCATTAGTGTTCCTTGCCTCAGCAGATTCTCAATACAAAATACAAATTATCCTACATTACCTATCTTAAAACGGAGCTTAGAGAAAAAAGCCCCAGCCTTTGCTAAGATCTGGAGTTCTGTGAAGTAAGACCGCCTCATTCTGGCCCTGGGTAGGAGCCTCGCACTGGCTCCCTGGGCCCCTCACCACGTGCCTGAGGTTTCCAGGGCGCATTTGGAAGGTGAATCCGCCCCCAACCTCAGGACAGCCGTGCTTGTGGTTGGGGCCACATCTTGTCTCTACAGGCCTGTCGTGACCGGATCTCAGCTGTCCCTGTCATGAAAACCCTGGGGCCTACTTTGCCGCGGATCCTGCTCAGAGGAGAGATGTGGTCTGCGGCTGGCTGTGGGGCGCAGGGACAGGGGCACCTCCGTGAGCTAAGTGGTTTCCGAGCCGCTGAGCCCGGCGGGGGCTGCGGGCGCCCTGACAGGTCATTAGCAAGCCCTGTCTTCCCGGACCACAGTATTGTCTGCACATGAGGTAAACATGAATCTCCTAAACAAGAGGGGAGCACCCGGGAGCTCTCCTCCCCTAGGCGCGGCGCGGAAAGGCAGGGGACACAGTCCATAGAGTTTAATTCTAGCAGTAATTGCCTTGCGAGGCCAAGGGAGCTGAGAACAAATGAAGCCGCGGCCTCGGCGTGGCCCGCGAGGAGGATGGAAGAGGTCGCCCCCTCGGTGGGACCAATTTCTCTTCGGAACAAAACCCATTATTAACAAATCAGAGCCATTAGAGGGGGCGCTTTACACCTTTTCTCTATTAGGAAGAAAATCAAAGCAGGAGAGACGGGGGAGGGTTGGCTGAGAACATTGCAGGGAATTCCAGCGATGTGCTAAGGCTACAGGCAGGGGCTGGGGAGACTCAACAAGGCAAAACCCGTCCGCCCCTCTGCCCCAGGGCGCGCGCTCGGGAGGAGAGGAGGAGAGCGGGCGCCAGGGCGGGCCTAGAACCCTAGGGGCTTGGAAGAGAGTTCAAGGCCAGGCGTAGCCAGCGCAGCTCAGTGAAACCTTGTCTCGAAATGAAATATATGAATGAGGCTGGAGGTGCACCTCAGTG
>VMDO01009856.1:0-7500 GCA_007922755.1 Pedetes capensis
TAGGGACATTTAAAATTAGTGCTTTTGAAGATTCCAGGATTTGTTTTGTTTTAGAGATAACATTTTTATCATTTTAAATACTTTTTAAAACTTTACTTAAGTATTTAGTTACTCAGTTTCATCTTTGGTTGCTACTTTAGTTATTTCTTTATAACTATTCTCAAACAATTTTGTTAAT
This sequence comes from Pedetes capensis, assembly GCA_007922755.1. NCBI lineage: Eukaryota > Metazoa > Chordata > Mammalia > Rodentia > Pedetidae > Pedetes > Pedetes capensis. Next base: position 179 of record VMDO01009856.1, read on the forward strand.
TTATATTTTCCAAAATATTTTCATTTCACTAAGTGACAATTCTCTTATTTTTTTATTATACTGTATATATTCCAAAATCTATCTATATCTAATTTTGTTTATAGTCCCCTCTTTATTATAATTGACAAGGTTTTATCAGCTAATAAAATAATTTATTGTTATATAAAACATCATAAATATGTAAGATATAAATACAGTTTATATCATATATTAAGATATTATTACTAAAATAAAATTTAAAATAAAATAGATTTTCCTAATATCTAGAGAATAATTAATTTTTTTTGAAACTATTTTTAGGTTTCACATTCTTTTATCCCTGTCTCTATCTTTCTTGCTTCTTTCCTCATGATTTTATGCTTATTTAGTTTCCAAAGTTTTATTTTCACTCATTTGTTGTAATTCTTTCTTTATTTCCCCAAGGAAATGAAATATTTAATCCAGCCTTGCCAAGGCTGTGGGCAAGGTCATCCCTGAGCTGAACGGGAAGCTCACAGGTATGGCCTCCCGTGTGCCCACCCACAACATGTCGGTTGTGGATTTGACCTACCGCCTGGAGAAGGCCGCCAAGTACGATGACATCAAGAAGGTGAAGCAGGCATCTGAGGGCCCCCTGAAGGGCATCCTGGGTTACATTGAGGACCAGGTTGTCTCCTGCGACTTTGTCTCCTGCAACTTTAACAGCGACACCCACTCTTCCACATTCGATGCTGGGGCTGGCATTGCCCTCAACAACCACTTTGTCAAGCTCATTTCTTGGTATGACAATGAATTTCCTACAGCAAGAGGGTGGTGGACCTCATGGTCCACATGGCCTCCGAGGAGTAAGAGCTTCGGGACCACCCACCCCAGCAACAACATGAGAAGAAGAGAGGCCCTCGGCTGCTGTAGACCCTGCCCCCACTGACCCCTATTGCACTGAGAATCCCCCCTCAGTTTCCATCCCAGACCCCCTGGAGAAGGGGAGGGGCTTAGGGAGCCCTACTTCATCACGTACCATCAATAAAGCTCGCTGCAACCCCCCCCCCCAAAAAAAAAAAAAAAGAAAAGATGCGTGCAATCTTTGAAATTGTCCTCAACCAAGGTTGGGCACAGTTTACAGACAAGACCCTGAACCTCTGCAAGATAATCGACAAACGCACGTGGCAGTCCATGTGTCCTCTGCACCAGTTCCGTAAACTCCCTGAGGAAGTAGTGAAGAAGATTGAGAAGAAAAACTTCCCCTTTGAGCATCTGTATGACCTGAATCATAATGACATAGGGGAGCTTATCCACATGCCAAAGATAGGGAAGACCATCCACAAGTACGTGCACCTGTTCCCCAAGTTGGAGTTGTCAGTGCACCTGCAGCCTATCCCTGAAAGTGGAGCTGACCATCACACCAGATTTCCAGCGGGGATGAAAAGGTCCATGGTTCATCAGAGGCATTCTGGATTCTAGTGGAGGATGTTGACAGCGAGGTGATTCCGCACCATGAGTATTTTCTATTCAAGGCCAAGTATGCCCAGGATGAGCACCTCATTACAATCTTTGTGCATGTGTTTGAACCACTGCCCCCTCAGTACTTCATCTGAGTGGTATCTGACCGCTGGCTCTCTTGTAAGACCCAGCTGCCTGTCTCTTTCCGGCACCTGATCCTACCAGAGAAGTACCCTCCTCCAACTGAACTGTTGGACCTGCAGCTCTTGCCTGTGTCTGCTCTTAGAAACAGTGCTTTTGAGAGCCTTTACCAAGATAAATTTCCTTTCTTTAATCCCATTCAGACCCAAGTGTTTAATACCGTGTATAACAGTGATGACAATGTGTTTGTGGGGGCCCCCATGGGCAACGGGAAGACCATTTGTGCTGAGTTCACCATCCTGCGGATGCTGCTGCAGAATGCAAAGGGGCGCTGTGTCTACATTACCCCCATGGAGGCCCTGGCAGAGCAGGTGTACATGGACTGGTATGAGAAGTTCCAGGACAGGCTCAATAAGAAAGTGGTGTTCCTGACTGGGGAGACTAGCACAGACCTGAAGCTCCTGGGCAAAGGCAATATCATCATCAGTACCCCTGAGAAGTGGGACATACTTTCCCAGTGGTGGAAGCAGCGCAAAAATGTCCAGAACATCAACCTCTTTGTAGTGGATGAGGTCCAGCTGATTGGGGGCGAGAATGGGCCTGTCTTAGAAGTGATCCGCTCCCGTATGCGCTACATCTCCTCCCAGATTGAGCAACCAATTCACATTGTGGCACTTAGCTCCTCACTTTCCAGTGCCAAGGATGTGGCCCACTGGCTGGTTTGCAGTGCCACCTCTACCTTCAATTTCTATCCTAATGTGCACCCTGTGCCCTTCGAGCTGCACATCCAGGGCTTTAACATTAGCCATACAGACTCGTCTGCTCTCCATGGCCAAGCCTGTGTACCATGCTATCACCAAGCACTCACCCAAGATGCCTGTCATTGTATTTGTCCCATCTGGCAAACAGACCCACCTTACTGTAATTGACATCCTTACCACCTGTGCGGCAGACATCCAGAGGCAGAGGTTCTTTCACTGCACCAAGAAGGATCTGATCCCATACCTGGAGGAGCTAAGTGACAACACGCTCAAGGAAACCCTGCTGAATGGGGTGGGCTACCTGCATGAGGGGCTCACCCCCATGGAGTGGCACCTGGTAGAACAGCTCTTCAGTTGAGGGGCTGTCCAGGTGATGGTGGCTTCTTGGACTCTCTGCTGGGGAATGAATGTGGCTGCCCACCTGGTGATCATCATGGACACCCAGTACTACAATGGCAAGATCCACACGTATGTGGCTTACCCCATCTATGATGTGCTTCAGATGGTGGGCCATGCCAACCGTCCTCTGAAGGATGACGAGGGATGCTGTGTTATCATGTGTCAGGGCTCTAAAAAGGATTTCTTCAAAAAGTTTTATATGAGCCATTGCTAGTAGAGTCTCACCTGGACCACTGTATGCATGACCACTTCAATGCTGAGGTTGTCACCAAGATCTTTGAAAACAAACAGGATGCTCCTGGAACTTTCTGTACCGCCGAATGACACAAAACCCCAATTACTACAATCTGCAGGGCATATCCCATCATCACTTATCTGGCCACTTGTCAGAGCTGGTGGAGTAGACCCTGAGTGACCTGGAGCAGTCTAAGTGCATCAGTATTGAGGATGAGATGGATGTGGCACCTTTGAACCTGGGCATGATTTCTGCCTATTATTATATCAACTATACTACCATCAAGCTCTTCAGCATGTCCCTGAATGCCAAGACCAAGGTTCGAGGGCTTATCGAGATCATCTCCAATGCAGCAGAATATGAGAACATTCCCATCCAGCACCATGAAGACAATCTGCTCTGGCAGTTGGCTCAGAAGGTGCCCCACAAGCTAAACAATCCTAAATTCAATGATCCACATGTGAAGACCAACCTGCTCCTGCACGCTCACCTGTCGCGCATGCAGCTGAGTGCCGAGCTGCAGTCTGACACAGAGGAAATCCTTAGTAAGGCGATTCGGCTCATTCAGGCCTGCGTGGATGTACTCTCTAGCAATGGTTGGCTCAGCCCTGCTCTGGCATCCATGGAACTAGCCCAGATGGTCACTCAAGCTATGTGGTCCAAGGACTCATATCTGAAGCAGCTGCCACACTTCACCTCAGACATATCAAATGTTGCACGGATAAGGGAGTGGACAGTGTTTTTGACATCATGGAGATGGAGGATGAAGAACAAAATGCATTGCTTCAGCTGACTCACAGCCAGATCACAGATGTAGCCCGTTTCTGTAACCGCTACCCCAATATTGAACTGTCTTATGAGGTGGTGGATAAAGACAGCATCCCCATTGGTGGGCCAGTTGTGGTGCTGGTACAGCTGGAGTGAGAGGAGGAAGTCATAGGCCCTGTTATTGTACCTCTCTTCCCCCAGAAACATGAAGAGGGCTGGTGGGTGGTGATTGGAGATGCCAAGTCCAATAGCCTCATCTCCATCAAGAGGCTGACTCTGCAGCAGAAGGCCAAGGTGAAGCTGGACTTTGTGGCCCCAGCCACAGGTGCCCACAACTACATCCTGTACTTCATGAGTGATGCTTACATGGGATGTGACCAGGAGTATAAGTTCAGTGTGGATGTGAAAGAAGCCGAGATAGATTGAGTGTGAGGTGGTCACTTTTGTGTAGGAGAGAACTGGACCTGAATCAGAAATATGTGCAGTTATGGGACCTTAATCATGGAGACCTGGTCTATTGGCTAGAGGTCTGGACAGTCTGGGCCAGTGGTATCCCAGCCTACCTCCACATATTTTCCCCCTTTGCCACCTTGCAGTCCAAGATGTATGTCTGGTGTCTGTAAGTTTCATGAAAAGCATAACCTGTATACAGTGTTTTTAAGAATGGTCTTTGTAGTTCCCTTTGAGTCAGATGTTGTATAAATAATAACTTGGAGAAAAAAAATACACCTCTGGGTATTACATTGATTGACTTCCATAAATTTTGGTATGATGTATTCTCATATTTATTGTTTACTTAGGCTAGGGAGAAGGATCTGACAATCCACTCCCAAAACAATCAGTCATTGAATACTCTGTGAATAGCAGAGAAGTACTGATACTAGTGCCACTCATGGCACACTGCTAGAGAGTGTTTTGCTCTGCTGTATATAGGGTCACTATGAGTTGGACCTAACTTGGTAACGCCTAACAACAACAAAATATTGTTTATTGTAAACCATTTTATTAGTCATGGCATTGAAGCATAAATTAGCAAAGATATTCTGACAAGATGAAAATAAACTTTTGAAATACTATTTAATAGCTAGAAGAGAAAAATAACTTTATTCTTTATGACTTTGGTTCCAACTAAAAAGAGAACACTTTTTACCATTATCTATGTCACATCAGCACCTAACTTTTAGTCAAGTAGTTTTCAGTTCTGCCTATATATAAAGTGTGATTAAAAGATATGGTGAATGTTTAAATTTTTAAAAAATTATTATAGCAAGAAGCACATTGTCATTAATCACCTTCAAAATACCCTGCCTGTCTTCAAACACACTTATCCCAGCATTCTTGCTAATTTCTGAAGCAGTTCTGGAAGTCCTCTTTTGTGAGTATGTTTATTTGTGCTGTCATGACTACCTTGATATCTTGACTCTATTCAAAATGTTTACCTTCCATGGTTGTTTTGACTTTGGGGAGAAGTTTGAAGTCACAGAGTGCCAGATCTGGTGAATAAGGTGGATGAGGACATACCATGACATTTTCATTTGGCAGAAATTACTGTAAAAGAAGTGATGTGTGACACAGAGCATTGTTGATATGGAGGATGAAACCAAAGACATGAAAAAGGATTTCCAGAACTGCCTTAGAAAATGGCAAGAACAAAATATTGAGATCATTTCTTGTATGTTATTGGGTCATGATAGAATAAACTAGAAATCAATACCAAGGAAAACTATAAGAATGTTATAACTACAGGCAAATTAAATAACATACTTTCAAGCAATCAATGAGTCATCTAAGAAATCAGAAAGGAAATTAAAAAGGTCATACAATCAAATTTTAATGAAAACAAAACCTACCAAAACCTTTGGGATACAGCAAAGGCACTTTTACAAGGGAAATTCACAGCTATGAGGGCCCATATTAAAAAGTTAGGGAAAGTCCAAATAAATAACCTAATGATATACCTTAAGTCATTACAAAAACAATAATAAGCCAATCCTAAAACTAGCACACAAAAGTAAATAATTAAGATCAAGGTAGATATCAATGAAATAGAAATTAAAAATACAATGCAAAGAATCAACAAAAACCAAGAGTCAGTTCTTCGAAAAGATAAACAAGATCAACAAACCCTAAGCCAAACAAATAAAAAGACGTGAAGGAGAAAAGACCCAAATTAGTAAAATTAAAGATGAAAAAGGGGTTATAACAACAGATACTAATGAAATAGAAGATCATCACAGACTACTTTGAGAACTTGTATATGCCAGAAAACAGACATACAGAGGAATGGATAAATTCCTTAACACTTATGACCTATCAAAATTAAATCCAGAGAATATAAATATATTAAACTGACCTATAACAAGCAATGTAATTGAAGCAGTAATAAAGAACCTTCCAACAAAGAAAAGCCCAGGTCCTGATGGGTTTACAGTTGAATTCTACCAAGTCTTTAAAAAAGAATTAATCCCTATGCTCCTTAAACTATTCCATAAAAGAGAAAGGGAAGGTATACTTATAAAATCCTTCTACAAAGCCAGTATCACTCTGATACCAAACCCAGATAAGGACACTACAAAATAATGAAACTATAGACCAATTTTCCTGATAAACACTGATATAAAAATCCTCAATAAAAGTCTTGCAAACTGAATACTGTTGTTGTTGTTGTTAGATGCCATCGAGTGAGGTCCAATTCACAATGACCCTATGTACAACAGAACAAAACACTCCCTGACACTGTGCCATGCCTGGCACTATGTCAGTGCTTCTGTATTATTCATAGAGCTTTCATTGGCAGATTATTTTGGGAGGGGTTGCCAGGTCCTTCTCCTGTTTTTTAGTGCTGGGGATCTAACCCAGGGCCTCAGAGAGTACTGCATGGCACACTACCAACTGAGCTAATCTTCAGTCCAGACAGAATATAGCAACACATAAAAAAGGATCATATACCACAACAAGGTGGGCTTTATTCCACAGATGCAAGACTGGCTCAACATATGCATATCAATTAATCTACTACAGCACATCAACAGATTCAATGACATATATCCAATGATCATCTCAATACATACAGAAAAAGTTATGACAAAGTTCAACAACCCTTCATGATAAAAGTCCTGAAGGAACTGGGAATAGAAGGAATATACCTCAACATCATAAAGGCCATATATGACAAACCTATAGCAAACATTATACTAAATTGGGAAAAATTGAAAGCATTCCATCTAAGATCAGAAACAAGTCAAGGGTGTCCATTCTCCCCTCTCTCATTCAATATAGTGATTGAAGTCCTACTCAGAGCAATCAGGCAAGAACACGAAATAAAAGGGATACAAATAGGGAATGAAGAGGTCAAATTATCCCTATTTGCAGATGACATTATCCTATACTTAAAGGACCCTAAAAACACTACTAGAAAACTCTTACAGCTAATTATCTCCTTCAGGAAGGTAGCTGGATACAAAGTTAATGCTCAAAAATCAGTAGCATTCTTATAACAAACAGGAAGAGAAATCAAAACAATTCCTTTCACAATAGTCTACTAGAAAATTAAATATTTGGGAATTAATCTAATCAAAGATCCTAAAGATCTCTACAAT
>VMDO01009856.1:10000-74819 GCA_007922755.1 Pedetes capensis
TCTGGCACTATGTCAGTGCTTCTCTGTTATTCATAGAGATTTCAGTGGTTGAATGTTTTGGGAGTGAGCTGACAGGTCCTTCTCCCATACACCCTATAAATATGTACTATTAAAATACTAATAAAAAAAGAAAGTGGCAAGAAAAATGGGATACATGTTTTCAAAGCCAGAGATAGTATTATGAGGGAGGTTAATGGCAATGTATCTTTTATTATAATAATTGGTTTTTAACTTAAACATTCACTGTGGTTTTTTTTATCACAATTTATAAAGATTTGCACACATTCTACTTTGATTTCCAAGGGTTTAGGACTAAGTTATAAAGTACAGAAGCTAAGAAATTAAAGACTTCAAAGAGAATGTCCCATGTATAATGGTTTTACTAAAATTTCCAATGGAAACAAAAAAATTATTTTACATATTCTCTCAATAAAGAAGGTGAATTGTCTTGTTTTGTTTTGTTTTTTCATAGAGGTACCATTGAGAACAGTAGCAAGAAAAGGAAACGTGAAGTTCTTTCTTTCTTCCTTATGGCCAATCTTGGATAAATGCTACAAGTATTAATTCTAAATATAATCTTTTTAAAAATGTAAGTTTTTATGGGATTTTATTTTTTCTTTGTTATTTTCTGCTTTTCCTCCTCCTTTTTTCACTCCTTTCATTCCCTTCCCAATCCCTTCTTCACTCCCCCAATACCACTCACAAACCACTCTTCAGTGAAAAGGGATGACATCTTTTATTGCATTTGCGATCCAATAATTCTGCCCCTGGTCAGGAGTAGTCTCTGTCCTTCCTTTGATGGAATGGAATCTCTGCATTTCTCAGGTCAATTCTGTCTTAACAGCACAGTCACAATCCAATTGGGAAACAGGTTATCTTCTTCCCACTCCATTTTTGGGCAGATTGTTGTAAAATATTAAAAGCTATACAAAACATTTAAATTGCTTTAAAAAGTTTTAGAGGAATATTAAAAAATAAGCTTGTAAAATGAAATTGATTAATTGCAATGTACCAAGGTATCAGATGCCATGAGGCACAAAAGTAACTATTAAGGAACAGAACCCTCTGCCCTGTGAGGCAGAGGTTGGTGGAAAGAAGTTGATCACAGAGCCACTTCAACCATGCAATTGTACTACCTGCCAGCACCTCACAGGTAGCCTGTGCAGAAAAAAAACAAACACCACTTCATAAATGGACAAAACAGCAATAGGGAAGTAAGATGACTCTCCTCAGTTCAGATTCCTGATTCGTGTCCAAGCCTTCAGATCTCCAAACAGTACTCCCACATTACAATTGCACTCTGCTGCCTTCTAAGAATCTTCTTCCCCCAGAAAATATTGGTTCCCTTGTGCAGATGAATGTCTTGGCCTCTAGATCTTTGAACTAACCATTGTGGATTCTGGAATGTTCTCCTCACTTTGTTCCAAGTATCTTAAGTTCCATGCACTCTTCAGAGAGGAAGCCAAGTCTCACCTCTCCCGTCTCTGTCTGTACAGAACTTCAGCCTTCTCCACTCTTCCCTCACAGAACTCACTAAATTCATTCTGTGACACTCTACCAGCAATGAACCACAGATGCGACATACTAAGGTATTGGAGGGCAGGTACTGCAGGATCCTTGCAGAGTGTAGAAGTGTGCTGACGAAGTGCTACACTACAAACCTGATTTTTGCTACTGAAGAGGAATGTGTAAGAAGGAAAGAAAACACTGAAAATGAGAGAAACCAAGAAGCAGCCAGGGAATTTCTCTGACTACAACGGGTTAACTAAGCCCATTAGGTAGGAAGGCTGAGGAAAATGTCAAGGACAAATATTCTCAGACACTATCTTCCCTTAAGAAGTCACTTCCAATAACCCATTCTCTCTATAAAATTCCAATATTTACTCCCGTATCCTTATCCCACACAAACATACTACCTAATGTCAACAAAAATTTCCCTGAAGGATTAGCCCCAAGTATCTGATGGCTTCCCATTAATCAGGTGGATTTTTGAGATTTTAATCTACAGATTTTATTAGGATCTGAAATTTCCTTTCTGATGATATTTTTTCCATTGTACTCTAAATTTTCCAATTTCATGTACCCATTTTAATCAACATTTTACTGCTTATGTCATGTCTAGAGACAATCATTTCTCCAAATTTCTCCTGTGAAATCATGACAACCTTCTTACACTTTTAAAGTATTCACAATACATACTAGTTGTATGGAGTATCCAGTTTCTTTTCTTTCTCACTGAATAAAAGAGGAACATTTTTCCCAATTTTCTAAAAATTGCAATTGCCACATAAACAGAATCAAATGTGTCCAAAATTTACATAACACTTAGGAGTCTGGGTTGTGTTTGCCTTTTCAACCCTCCCCAACCATTATTTTATTGTTATATGAAACAATTTTGTTTTGAGGAATTTCTGACATCTCTAGTCTGTATTGTTCTTCTTCCATGTCTGTGCACAGTTAGTAGGCAAGTAATCTAATTCCCTAGGAAGCATATTATCTGAAACTTACAATCAGTATATGCCACTGTTTAATTTTTTTTCTAAATTTCCCCTCATCCTCCTTGTCGATACCTATTTTTAAAAGTCATTATTGCCTTCCAGCTGTCCAAATTTTCTTCTCATTTTTCTCTTAAAAACTGACTTAAAGCAGGAGGTCAATAGCTCAGCCATCATTAATTTCACGCCCTACTCTTCTCATTTATTCACTGGTCTCTTTTCTCTTGAGGTTCACTTTTTTCCTTGATACATTGATAAAAGACCTCCTTACTCCATTTAACCTGTTTTACTAGCAATATCTCATTTCCCACTTTTGCGCTATCTTTTCTTTGCTAACTTTAAGTTGTTCTGTCTATTTTTCTACAGTCTCTGCCTTCTTCACTCAGAGGGCAATTGTCCTGTAATGCATGGATCTTGAGCAGCCATTGGGGATGACACACTGTATTTTTACTAGGCTCTTAGAGGCAGAGGGGCTCTGCAGCCCCTGTGTTTGCCCAGTTCTCTCACTCAAGACAGTGCAATGGAGGAGGTTTTTGTGCTTTAATCATCTTTCCTTAGACTGCACCTACCTATAATTATGAACCTTAATACACAGTCTCATTGCATCATCCACATTAGATCTCTTCCCAATGTGTTTTGCAAAAAAGGAATAGTACCTTATAGTGTTGTTACCAAGGATCACATTTCTAAATAGCCAGTGGAAAGAATGGAAATGATTACTCTATTAAGGCAAGGTCATTTGCATATGCATCCTGGCAGATACCAGAACTGTTTCAGAGACTTCCCCACATTTCTTCTTTAATAACAAGGTATAGTTTATTTTCACTCCCTATAAAATTGTCCTTTATTTTCTTCTCTCACACCATTCTCTCCCACTAGAGCAAAATATACACTAACATAAGCATATCATTGCCAGGTAGTTTCTATCTTCTGAGCTAATTTTTTGGGGCATAATTCATCATTCTCTCGGATTTCTCAGGGCTGGTGACAATGGTGACTCCCCTTACATCTGAATGAAATCCTTCATAAATATTTTGCTGGGTGATTGATACCTCCTCTAGTTATTTTTCTCACACCTCTTCCCCTCAGCAGATAACAGATGGGATTCCATCATCAGAGGCAGATGTTACAGTAAAAGTACCAGGAGCCCAGAAGCTCTCTTTCCAGCCCCAGTTCTCCCATTAACTAGCTCTGCTGTCCTCACAAAACTCTTAACCTCCCTGGGCCTCCATTTCCATGGCTGCAATTTGAAGATGAAAACATCTTCTTTCTAGAAGGTACTAAGGTTATCAGAAAAGGCATATACAAAAGTCTTTCATAATATGGACTAGTCTGACATTTGGATTTTTGTTACCTCTCTGCTAACTCATGCTAACTTTTCATAATTGAATTAAATATGAATTATTTTCTGTTTTATCCCTCTCCATTTTCAGAGAGCTGTTCAGACTAATAAACTAATAAACCAACATGCACACTTCGAGAAAGGTCAGTTACTGTTTGAGAAACTGCTCACAATGAATTTTCAGACACTAAACAAAAGAATAATTTTAACCACTTTCACCTCCATCTCAAACCATGTCTCATTAGCAACCACATTCTGCACTTTTATTTATATGAATTGGGAGAGACCCTGCAGGGAGAAGCAGGGCTCTTGTTTGATTTTTGACTGGGCTTTGTTCATTGAAGTAAGGTGTCAGGGCTGCCCGTGGATCTGGAAAGCATTCTGGAAGTAAGACCAGACAAATGTAAATCTTTTAAACCCCATGATAGGCAAACTCTCCTCAGTTCAACATATAAACATAAACACTAAATCAAATCAGATGCTTATACATTTTTTTAATCCCATCATAAAACATTTTGTTTTGACAGCTTGGTAATGTAAAGTAGAAACACCGACAGCCAAAAGAATCAGCATCTTTGCCTGCCTACTACCTGAAAGTCTAGTCTTTCCAGTATATAAACAGAAAAAAAAAGCATGTTTATATAAAGGAAAACACTGATTTACTAGAACTGATTGCTTCATAGCCTAATTACTTTTCAACTGGCTGTTCCAAATTAAGATGTCATTGATGGCTTTTGGTGATGTATTTCATTTTAAGCAAATTTATTCTATAATAGAGTACATCATAATGGAAAGCAGAGTTCCTACTCTTCCCTCTTCTTTGTAGCCTGATATCTTGACAAGTAAATTAAATTTAGCAGTTAAAATGCTTCCATTAGTAATTTTATTAAGTTAATTAAAGAATCTCTCTTTCTGAATTTTAACTACCTTCCTTTCAGAACAATGCTGATTTCACTTTTTTCTTTTTTTAAATTTCATTTATTTAGAGACTGTGATATATTTTAGGACCAATCAACAACTCTATCAGCATTGCATTCATGTGGACAAGATGCTACCAAGCAAATCAAGTGAAGAGAGGAAATAGCTCTAAAGTCTTTGAAAGTGATGCTCTGCTTCATATCAAAGGGGAATTTGGGTTTGAACATCCTTAAAGAAAGGAAGAAAAGGAGGGAGAAGGAAAAAAGGGAGAGGAGAATATGCATATTTTCAGGCTATCTGTATTGTTATAATAAAATGGCAGAACTACTAGCCAATGTCTCCATACCTGCATGGTAAATCATAGGTAGTTCAAGCAGAGTTTAGGTTATAGATGGGGAGAGAAAAAAATCCAACTCCTTTTCTTATTCAGTGTATAAGCAGCACTCACCAAGAGACTGAAGTTGGCAAAGTACATGTAAAATGAAATCTTGGGCCCTGTCCAGACAGTGGCTTTTTAAAAGAACCCAAATATTTGTAAGAGTCTTAAGGTGATAAAGAGTTGTCTCCTCGCCAATTGCCTGACTTGTTATGGGAGGTTTTCTTAAACTCTGGAATTAGAGAAATTATTTTTACAGCTAGAAGAGAGGACAGAGGAAGTTCTTATCCTCTCATTCCAAATATGGAAAAACTGAGGTCCAGAGGTTAACAATGCCACTACCACCAATAATAATAATAGCAATTATAATAATGGCAGCTAATATTTATCAGACTCTTTGATGGGAAGGTTTGCATACATTATCTCATTTAAAAGTCATATGATAGAGATTCTTCTAATGTCTCAACTTTATGGATATAGAAAACAAGGCCTAAACATTAAGTAATCTGTGCAAAACCAGTGACTTTCTAGTCCTGTATTCATAACTAGTGTACATTGTTGCCTTAGATAAAGGACTTGTCGTCCTAAAAGTAGCTAGTGTTTCTTCCACAGCTAAAGCTCAGGACAGTTACTTCTTAGATCTCCACTTTATAACCAAAGCCATATAAATAAGACAGAAAAACCAGTGGACAAGATAATGCTTGGGCATTAGAAGATGCTATGATGTCTTTTTAAAAGAATCTCACTGTCAGGGTACCCAGTGAAATGTTTGCTTTGTGGGTAAAACTTTAGCAAAGGGTGCACCCATGTGTTCAGACCCAAAGTGACATTTCATTTAAAACCAAGAGATTCTGTCCTTACTCATTCATTGAAGAAATAAAGGACAGCCAAGAATACAGTCCATGGCAATTACTATAACACCCTCATCTTATCTCATTTTCTAATACACTACCCTCTGAATAGCTCACTCTGTGAGCTCACATGCTCACTGTTCAATCTCTGTCATCTGTCTCAAAACCACTCCCACCCCTCCTCAAATCCTCATCCACCTCCTCACTTACTAGTCTCCCCCTCACATTCAATACCCCCTCACACCCACACCACTGCATCTGGCCTTTTTCTCAGGAAGACTGAAGGCCATCCATTGCTTATTGCTTTCCTCATGAGAATAGGTCACCATGGCTTTTGTTCTTTCTATACTTTCCCCATTCTGCAGACTCTGGTTTACAAAAGCCCAAGGAAGAATGAGGCTGGAAACTCATAGACCCTTCTTGGCAGGACAGAATACATCCAACCAAAAAAGTTGTTTAATAGGCCAGAAGAGAGCCACTGTGTGTGTGTGTGTGTGTGTGTGTGTGTGTGTGTGTGTGTGTGTGTGTGTGTTTACTTTTCCCCCTTTTCACCCTGGCAAAAACTAAAACAGCTCAATAGTCATATACCCCAAATGACTTTTATATACTATATATTCTGGGTAAGCCATATCATTTTCTATGCTTTTTACTTTACTCTCAAGATAAATATGGTTTAATACCTTTATTGCCTTTTGCTCCTTCTTGGTCCCTTGTCTTCCTGAAGACTGGTTTTTAAGATGGTGTACTAAAATTTCTGAAGCATAAGAAACCGTCAAGTGTCTTCAGATGTGTGTTTTTGTAGAAGATCTTTCCTATAATTCTCCAAAATGATGTTTTTAGGAATAACCTACTATTTCTATAATAGCTAGGTAGACATACCAAGGAACTAAAGAGCCTGATTTGTTTGAGTTTTCTCCTGCTTAGAAAAATCTCTCCATCCCTTGAACTTTATCTGAGAAATCACACTACCTTTAGCCTAGAAAAATATTTTTATATATCTTCCATAAAACAAAGATGTTTTCATTCAAAATTTACCTCTTACTTCCTTGATATTCTGCCATTCACATTGTACCTACTCTTTGGTAAGCCTCTTTTCCAATTATTTTGAGAACTCGTTGTTTTTTAATGTGGAGATCAAGTCCAGTAGTGAAATCTGTCTCATATCTGTAATCGGTTTTCAGCTCCTGGAGGAAGCCCAAAATTGGTAAGGCCCTGTGAGTGAAAAAGGAAAAAGAAAAACCAGAATATAGTTATGCAACCTGAATTTATAGAAGATGAGAGAAGATAACTCAAAAGGAAGGGACTAGCACAAACATTATGTCCTCTCCTCCCGCCCCAGACATTCTGGCCCAGCTTTCCACCTGGATAGTGATCAATTAAATGTATAGAACCACAAAAGAGCCATCTGGATCATGAAAGTATATGGCAAAGTCCCCGTTATTTGTCACACGGAAGGAAGAATGTGTGATTTTAAAATGAAATACCAAAGAAAGATGTACTGAGTTTGACACAGGAGGAGATGCAGCCGCCCACAGTTGTGAAAGATTCGATAAGCTTCTTCTTACGTGTCCTTCACCCTGGAGGCTTCTGAAGAGGCCTGAATATCTGGCTTAAAGTGAGTGATGCTACTTGAAATGAAAAGCAAGGAGATTGCAAATCACTCTTCTGCACAGGCATGGAATAAGCTATGGTGCAGCTGATGGACAGATTCAGGTATTTAAGTGAGTATGATTTCCAAGCAACAATTTCTAAACCCTACATTGTTGTTGACCTCTATCACACAATTGGACATGTTTATGAAGGCATAGGCAATAGAATAAAATGCACTAGGAAGAATGCTGAAGTCATTTTCCCACAGCACAGCGGTATTACTGCAAAATGAAGCCATATTACCCCAATCAGCAGTAGAGTCCCGCCTCATTCCCTTCCCCTGCTTAACAGCCTGACTCCATTCCAGCAGAGGATGTTTCTGATTCAGGAATACAGCTACTGGTTTGGTTGGGAGAAACCAAATGAGGTAGGTAGGTAATACAATGTGTGTGGTCAGACAAGGTCAAGACCCACAAGAGGACTAGAATAAATAATATAAGCATATGGTTTTGCCCTTTCCATTTTTTTCCTCCTTCTTTTCTTCTTAAAGGAAACTACCAGGAAGGTGAAACTACCCAAAACCAATTTTTATCTCTGTCATCTGATTTGCCAAAAAGCAAAAGCAAAGCAGCCTTTTAAATTGAACATAATTAACTGTACACTGAAATATCTGATCAACAATTATATGTTCAATTGTTAGCTAAAAGCCTTCTGTAAAGGGTAAAACCTCAACTGTACACTGACACTACATGTGATCCTAATATTTACTGCTTCTTCACTGAGGCCTAAGATATTTATTTCTGCAAAAACTGAAAGCAGAATTTTTTTATGTTTAGTTGGCACTCCTAAAATTGTTTTTTGTGAATTAAATCAGATATTTGCATTGACCCTTTTCTTGAACCTCATTAAAGAGTAAAACCAAACACCACTAAACCCAAAGACTATTTTTCATGATCACTTGAGTAATTGCTATTTCTGAAGCAGGCCCACCTTCTTTCTATTGCCCACTGGAATTGTTTCTGGGTACTTAACCTGATCTGCTCTCAGGGCTATGTTCTATGATACATTTCATATATTTCACATATATCTATATATAGTTCTACATAGGCCAATCTAGGCTATTTCCATTTGAACCACTGGTGAGAAAACAGTGTTGATAATAGCCATGAATTGTTGTTGTTGTTGTTGTTGTTGCTGTTGTTGTTAGATGCTGTCAAGTTGATGTCTGACTCATGGTGACCCTAAGTATAACAGGCAAAACAGTATTGCCAGTGCTTCTCTGCTATAGGGTTTTCAATGGCTGATTAGTTTTTTGGGGAATGGGTTGCTGGGTCCTTCTCTCAAACCTACAGCATTTGGTGTTCCAAGGTAGTCTCCCAATCCAAGTACTAACCAGTCCCAATCCTGCTTAGCTTCCGAGATCTGATAGGATCGGATGCCACAATGGTATGGCTGTAGGCAGCCATTAGTTAGAAATCTATAACCACAGCCATTCTCATTGCTGGTAACCTTGTGGTGAAATTTTTCACATTCCACTTAATTCTATAATGATTTGTATACACATTTTTAGACTATAAGGTATTTCAAGACAAAGGACATGTTGTTGCTGTTGTTGTTGTTGTTAGGTGCCGTCAAGTAGGGTCCTACTCATAGCAACCCTATGTACAACAGAATGAAATATTCCCCAACACTGTGCCATGGTTGCCACTATGTCAGTGCTTCTCTGCTGTTCATAGTTTTCAATGGCTGATAGTTTCAGGATTGCTTCAGGAGTGGATTGCCACATCCTTCTATTTCTGCAGTGCTCGGGATTGAATCCAGGGCCTCAGAGCACAGAGCAGCACTCTACCAACTGAGCTGGTCATGGCGGTGCACACCAATAACTAATGTGCTGTGAAGGATAAGGCAGGAGGATTAAGAGTTCAAGGACCCTGCGCACCTTATTCATCTTTAAATCACCATAGCATTTGACATAATATTTGGCATATTCCTCTTAAATGGTGAAAATAATAGAATGCATGCATGAATGAATGAATGAATGAATAAAGCATGGAAATAATGTTTAAATTAAGACAATGATTATTTGTGTTATAGTTATACTATACTAAGAACTGTCTGGAAGAGTTTTCAGAGAGCTACAGAGAAAACTTGGCTGACTGTTCTTGGAGAACACGTTGACTGATTGTTGGATGGAGACAGTTCACCAAGAAAGCAGATTTTGACCCTTCAAGAACTTGAATGTGATGATGAGTTTATGACAGTTCTAAAAGCCAACATACGGTCGGTGGCCAGATTGTGGTTCTGGACTCCGAGGCTTCCATTTGGAAGGCAGACAAGCATTTGAATTATGGGTCTAATGAAAGTGTCAATAGCAATCCTGTTACTGGAGGAGCTGTAAAACTCTGCTTAATGAACTAGGCAGGGACACAGAAACACAATGGTCTAAAATGTACTGTAGGAGAAAATGATAATTAGCCCAGATTTCATGTACAAGATAAAATGCATAGGGATGATATTACCACTGAGCAATATTATAGCCCTTCAGGGGACTGTTTTGTTAATAGGGTTTGGCTCAGCCTTTTCGATCCTCCTTGTATGAGTGGAGATGCACTACACAATCATGAGCCATGAGTTAAGGAAAGCATGTCAGATGGTAAAAGTCCTATCACAGATGCTGACAAATGTTAATGACAATACAAGAGTTCCAGTTCACTTTTCTTTGGGAGTCCTTATGAAACATGCCTCTTTTACTCCCTTCAACTACCCTACCAAGTAATTATTATATCATCCAAGTGGTCCCAAACACCCCAACAACTAGCAAGCAGCCAGAACTCTAGTTTCAGCTTAGTTCATCTTTCATGGAAGTCAGCCACTCTTCATATAGCTTGGAATATAGTCAGGGTGGGGAGAAGGGATAGATATTTTTGAAAAGAAGGGTACAATATCATACTTTTTAAAGTGCTAAATTATGGAGACTATAAGTTGCAAAAAAGTTAAGAGAAGAAGGAACTCCCTTTGGATCTGGATCAAAGTTGGTACCACAGAAAAGGTCAGGAAGGGCCCTATTAGCATTCATTCACTATACACTTGTGTGACCCCCATGGGAAGAAAGTTGGATAGCCAGTAGACAGATGAGGTGAGAGAATGAAGGGTCTTGAAGGACAAAAGTGATAGTGTTTGGCTTTGAGATTACAAGGGTCAAAAAGGCTGTGCAATCTGGACCAGGAGAAAGCAACATATGAGAAACTGATTTTCATTTTCCAATTATATTGGATACCCAAAATACATACTGCCACTAGGATGGGGAAAAGGGAACATGTGTTGCTAAGATAACCTAAAGGCAAATCCTGAATAAACTAAAACCTCCAGCCAGAAAAAAGCCTATTTGTAAATTACTCCGCTTAATTTCCCAGGTCATGATTGCCTCTCTCTGCAAAGCGGTTTATGACATTCTCAATTAAGAGTTTGCTATAAAAATGAATGAATGAAGTATTTCAGAACTGCTGTGAGATATTAAAGATGAGTCACTTTTAAAAAGTGGTTTTGTTTCCTGTGTTCTGGATAATGCATTTGAGAATGTAGTTTCCAGCCTCACCCATCACCCCATTGTGAAATCAAATTGAATGACTCTCTGCTCTTAGAATGATCGCTCATTCAAATGCATTCAATAAATAAAGCCCAAACACAATGAGGCACTTTTCCTAGAGGATCCCAGAGAGTTGGGGCCTGTCTCTCACTGGGTGAAGCTAAGATTGAAGCTGAGATTGAAGCATTTGCCGACGTTGACTGCATTATACATAGCGGCTTATTGTTTACTAAGCTCTTACATGTATGTTATCTCATTTGATCCTTATAGTACCCTATAATAAAGATGTTGTTGATTTATTATCCCCATTTAACATAAAATTCAGAGCTCAGAGGAATCAGTGATTTGCCAAAAGTCACACAGTAATCCAGGAGGTGCTTAAAATCTTCTCAACCTCCTCCCCATCCAGAATAGGAAACCAATCTTCCATAAGTATAAAATAATTTAATTAGTGGAACCATAACCCAAGGTAGAAAAAAATATTTAATTGATTTAGAAATGCCTCTGGTGATTTTGTAAATACCAAGGAATTCATTTTCCAATTTCTTTAATTCTATGAATTCTACCCTGGACGAAAGGTCATCCAAATATGATCCTTGTGCCGAGTTATGGAAATGTATGCAGCCTAAAAGAATATGGGCCAAAAGAAGAGTAAAAATATCCGTGTAAGTCCCAGTGCCATTTACTTTTGCTGCCTCAAATCCTTTTTGAAATTAGACAGGTTATAAATCATAAAAAAATTAAAATGTAAACTCTTGCCCTAAATTCAATTATCATATATCGAGGAGGTCATATGTGTAGTAGGTTAGAGAGCTAGTAAAGACTAAAATAGCTATGGGGGGGGGAGAGAGAGAGAGAGAGAGGGTGGAAGGGAGAGAGAATAGCTATGGGCGACAGAGGGGGGATAGAAATCGAGAGAAAGAGAAAGACTGAGAGAGGGATTCAGATTGTTTTTTTTTTTTTAATTTTTAAAGTCATATCTACAGAAGATAGTGAAAATTATCTGAAAAACAATAAAAAATACAATTTTCCCTAAACTGGTATCTTTAGCCTCTAGTGTTAATCAGCCAGAGAAGTTAGTTTAATTAGGTCAGAAAATTTCAACTTAAGGTAAGTCAATCTGAGGTCAGAACTGGGCAGTGCAGCACCTAAGAATAGAGAGGAAAAAGGAAAAGACAGGAGAGCAAATACCTTATATTCATAAAAGCCAAGGTTAAGAAAAGGAAGGACAACTTCATTCTCTAATATAACCTCCAAACACCATTCTAAACCTATCAAGGCCAGTACTCTCTTGTTTTCATTCAGGCACTTCTATGGGCCTCTCTTCCTCTTACAGCCAAATGTTCTATCCCTGGGCTCTACCTACCCTACCTTCCTCCTGGCTGTGGGACTATCTCTCCAGAGCACACTTATCTGGAAGGGCAGGTCTACCTTACAAGCTACTATCCCATATCTAGCTGTTGCCCGATTCCTTGGTTCCTGGGGCCTTTTCCTCAAAATGTCTAATTCCTTTTTCTCTTAAATGAAGGCACCTCTACTTATCTTGTATAATTGCAAATGGTTTCAGAGTTTCTGAAAAACCAGATTTCTTCATTATAGACTGCCATATTGCCCATCACTGAATTGGTGGAACCATAATTATATCAGTTGATAATTGAGTCATTGCATTTTTCTACAAGCTCCTAACAACTAATCCATATAATCAAATCATCCAAAATACCAGAGTCTTCATTATTCTCTGTTAAAAACAAAAGGCAGGCTTGGCACAGTGGCACATACCAATAATCCCAGCAGTACTGGAGGTGGAGGCCAGAGGATCACAAGTTTGAGGCCAGAGACAGCCTGTGTAACTTAGCTAGACCTTGTCTCAAGATAAAATATAAAAAAGGGTTATGGGTGCAGCCCAGTGATAGAGTGTTTGCAAAGTATGTACAAGGCTCTGGGATCAATCCCCAGATACCACAAAAAAAAAAAAAAAAAAAAAAAAAAAAAAAAAAAAAAAAAAAAAAAAAAAAACACAAAGAAAGAAAGAAAGAAAGAAAGAAAGAGTGGCTCTGATCCAAGGTTCATTACCTGGTATTTTTTAGGCATCAGGAAATGCATTCCTAGCTCTATTTCCCTATACTTTCAAGTTTGACTTACAAAACATAAATAATATCTTTGTTCATGACCCCAGCTTTACAACTACTTCACATTAATAGCCACATTCAGGTTTTTAAGTCATTTTAAATGCTATGACCAGTGGCTTCAGGAAAGAGGTTTTATTTAGATAGCATAAGACCTTTGTTGTTGATTGAAACCTGGCTTGATGCCTCTATACATCTCAATAATTAGAAAAAATACATTTAAATGAGAAGCAGATGCTGTTTCCAGATTTCTATTTTCACTTTACAGAATAAATTGAAGCTTTCATCTCTGCCTTTACTCTTTGAATATGGCACATACCACATGAATCATTATTTAAAGCATAGGGTGGTCCTTTCACAAAGGTAAAGGAAATAGGGGACCTCTGGAGCACTCGCTTCTCCAAAACAGTTTCTGCTCCAAGAAAACTAAACAGGGTTATTCATTCTCCTTTACTCCTTTGTATGCTTCCATGTCTGGGACTACGCCAGCAGATCCAAATAGAATGGGGGAATGCTGGTGCTGAATGCAAGGATGGCAGGCCCGGCTGGTGATGGGTAGCTTGTACTTGGCAACAGACGACAAACATACTGCAAATGCTCAGTGTTCATCTTATCAGATGCAAAACCAATTAACAAGAAACTATACCCAGGCAAAGGAAAATAGAGGACAAGACATCACAGGGTGACTTTGAAAATGGAGGGCAGTTTTTTCCAGCTTCTTTTGTGCTTTCTTTCCCCTGTACTGGGGGGTTGAACGTAGGGTCTTCCCCATATTAGGCAAGTTGTCTACCACTGAGCTGCACCCCCAGACCTTGTTGTTGTTGTTGTTAGGTGCCGTCGAGTCGGTATCCGACTCATAGCGACCCTCATAGGGTTTTCAATGGCTGGCTGTTTCGGGATTGCCTTGGGAGTGGATTGCCAGGTCCTTCTCCCATTTTTGCGGTGCTGGGAATTGAACTCCGGACCTCAGAGACTGCAGCGCAGCGCTCTACCCACTGAGCTAAATCCCAGCCCCCCCCCAGACCTAGACCTTTTTTTTTTTTACCTTGAGACAGGGTCTCACTAAGTTATCCATGCTGCCTTTGGCCCTAAATCTGTGCTCCTCTTGCCTCAGCCTCCTCTGTGACTGCGATTATAGGCATAAGCCACGGTGCCTGACTCTCCAGTTTCTTTATCTGTCGCTATGTCAGCACTCTACCAGGTAGAGTACATTTTTAGTTTCTCTTCTCAGCTAGGACATTACACACTAGGTGTCTAAGCCAATTTTATGTATTTGATGGGGAAGCCATGTAAACAATGGGCAAAGATGTCCACAACTGCAGAGCACAGCATGTGTGCATGGACCCCACAGATTCTGAAACCCATTCTGAGCTGATAACTGCATGAGAAGAGCCAAAGCACCCACCAAACCCAACAGTTGCCAATGAGCAATGAAGCTATAATGTAATTTACTAAAATTCCTTGTTCACTTTTTCTTTCTCACTGTGCCCCCCGCCGCCCCGTGCAACTAGCGTCCCCTCATTCCTTAATATATCTTTGTCTCTCTTGCTCACCATTCCCTCCCCTCCCCAGGTCTAGCACAGTGTCTGCCACATGTAAGTTATGAATCAGTCAATATTTGTGGGCTGACACTAGGAGCAAATATAATTTAAATGTTTACCACCCTGAAATAAATACCATAATTTATGAGTTTTATGAACACACAAGGTAAAATTAAAATATGGTTGCCACTTAGGAAGCTCTTACCATGTACTATGCATTGTATTAAGAGTTTTATTTGCACTGTATTAATTTTAACACCCAAAATAATAATATTAGAAAATATGTATCATTTTGCTTTTATAGATAAAGAACCAGAGGCCCAGTTAGGAAAACTGATTTGTCTAAGACTTAGCCAGTAATGGACAAAACTTCTTTGTCCATCTTGCCCCATACCCTGACATACTCTTAGTCATGGCAGGATGTTTGCTGCCTGCTCAATTTCAAAGGCTTAGAAACTGTGTTCCAGTATAATGCACTAAAAATTTAGATTGAATGCAGAAAGAAATTATTCTATCAATTAATTAAAATTAGAATATCAGAATCAGGGTTTCCCTGAACTTGCAGTGAACAAACTGTTCTTAGAAAATAATGTACATCAAAATGCATATATGGAAATGCCACAATGAAAAGCATGTCAGAATGAATCACATTAAGGTGTACATTAAAAGTGTCCAATAAAAAAAAAAGAACTGAACCAATGATCCAACTGAACAATGAGGTCTTTCAACACATAGAAAGGGCTCAGTCATACAAATTGTGTTTCTGTGAAATAAACCAAGGTGAAAAATTCATTTATAACTTTTGATCTGAGCAGACTTTGAAGCAATTCTAGCCCATATGTGTGAATATAGATCCAAAAGAATATAAGATAATGTTAGAAACAGGAACATACATATTACTTCTGTGTCTGCCGTTGCTGCTACCATTATGAATGATAATTATTATTGACATCATTCTTATAGTTAAGACTGAGAGCTTGCTATATATCAAGCTTTGTGGGAAGTGCTTTATAGACATTTTCTCATTTAATCTTGAAACAACTCCATGAGGTAAGCTTAGTTATAATCACCATTTTACACATGAAGAATTTGAAGCTCAAGAAGATAACTAACATGTCCATGGGCAAACAGTTACTAATAGTGGAACCAGACACAAAACTAGGTCTGTATGGGTTCAAGTCATGTTCTTACCCACCACTCTATTATGTTCATTGATTTCTGTATAATCATTATGCCTGTGACTCTATAATTTTAGTTTCATATAATATTTTATATATGATATTATATATATTATATATAATATATAATCAATTATGATATTATATATTATATAATATATAATCAATTATAATATTATATATCATATTATATAAGTATGATATATAATATCATATAATATATATGTGTGTGTATACATGTGTGTGTATATATATATATACACACACACACACACACACACACACACTTCTATTGCCAACACGACCTGGGGAATGGTAAGTAATTAGGATAAAGAATTTCATTTTGGTGATGAGGAGTTGAGCAAGTATTGAAATTCAGAAGCATGCCCCCCAAAATTCAATGCATTCCCTTTCCTCAAATTAAGAATATTGAATTTTTGTTTTTTAGTATATTACAAAGATGATAAACTTGCAATGAAAATGTGTTGTAGCATTTGTCAATGATGAGGTCCTCCTAGAGATAGTATGTAGTCCACACTTCCCATTCAATTGGTAAATTTGGACATGTCTATGGAGAAATTCAGCTTATATTTGCTTGAGTATTTCTTTTACATAGAAAATGAATAAGAGGGTGGGCATGGCGCACGCCTGTAATCCCAGCGGCTTGGAAGGCGGAGACAGGAGAATCACAAATTCGAGACCAGAGGCAGTCTGCGTAACTTAGCGAGACACTGTCTCAAAAAGTACCAAAAAATAAATAAATAAATAAATAAAAGAAAGAAAGAAAGAAAGAAAATGAATAAGATGGAATATTTTTCTGGCAACATTTTGAACCCACAACTACTGCATCTAGATGAAACCTGAGAACACAAGGGATTTCCATTCATGAAATACAAGATGAAGGATAAATCTGACCTTTTAAGAACACTTTAAAATTATATTCTATTTATTGAGTTCATGTCTTGGTCCAAGGTTCAGAATGATATTCATTTTGTAAAAATAGGTTTTCTTCTCAAATCACTGTGAAGAAAATTTTTACTGTGTGAAAGTATTCTATCAAGGAAGAGATTCTTTTGGATGTTTAGGAGCCAAACATATTTTTATGAATTAGGTGATGCAATTCTCTATTTGGATAGCTATAAGAATTAAGGGAAGTCATTTAAATTCTAGAAGCCTCAATTTTCTTATCAAAAATGAACAACTGGATCTACCTTGTCTCAACATTACTATAAGATTAGAGCTCTAATTCTTTCAACTGACCTTAGATTAAGAAGTTACATGTGCACTTACACTGCAAGCAAACACATAAGAACTGCAAAAAGCATCTCAATAAATTCCTAAGAAATAATTTGACAATGTGACCAAATTATAAATTGCTATAAAAATCTAGTTGTGTAATACATACAGGGGAATCACAATGGTGCAGCAATGATGATTATCTCAGCCTTTTTAGGATTTTCTCATTGCCCTGAAACATAGGTATCAAGGAAATAGGAGGTAGAAATTCTGTATATTTACTCTTCATGCTGATAACATCTAAATTTGACATTCTAGAATAACATCTCCAGCAGCAACCAAGATATGCATGTTTCAGAACTGAGAAACTTTTAAAATCCCCTTTTAAGAAATGCGGTCACAGAAGACTCTTAATAATTGATTATAATTGATTTTAACCTTGTCCTAACCTGGGCAAAATGGCAAAGCCAATCATCTTTGTCCAGATGGGTATGAGAAAAAGCCCCCAGTCCACATCTTTAAAAGCTCCAGACATGAGCAGAAAATGAAATATTTAGTCTGCCAAAGCCTTGACCTCCCAATTCCAGCCAGTTTTGAACTTGAATTGATTTCCGACAAGGCATCTGGGAGATGATTACAACAAAATGCACTAAAGCTAGGCAGCCTTTATTTTAACATCCCAGCAGCTTAACCTGTTAATAACAGCGATTGTTTTGGATACAATACCAATTTCTGTAACCAACACAAGAAATGGATGAGCAACGCAGTCTCCAAGGCAGTGCAATAAATAAATAAATAAATAAATAAATAGCCAGTTGGTCACAGAGGAGATGTTGGTAGGGTTTTCCAAAGAAACATTCATTTTCAAGAAACAGAACCATCATCAGGGACCCAATTCTACAGTCTCAAAAAAAAAAAGTTTTCAGCAGAAAATGGTTGTACATTGAGAGAAACACTGAAAGCTAGGGGTTCCAGGATCACATCTGAGTTTTGCTAATGAGAACTGAGCTATCTTGGGCAAGTCACTTCACATCTCTATGCCTAATTTGCATTGTTTGAAACAATACTGTTCATAAAAAGCATAATGTAAGCCAAAAATGTGAACCCATAGGCAATTTTAAATTTTCTAATAGCCACATTTAAAAAATTTTGGAAGGCAAAATTACTTTTAATATCTTATTTAAACTAATAAATGAATATGGTATCATTTCAACACATAATCAATACAAAATTATTACTGTAATACTTTACATTTATTTTCATTCCAAGACCTCAAAACCTAGGGTATATTTTAAACTTATAGCATATTTCAACTCAGATCAACTATATTCCAAGTGTTAAGTTATTGCATGTGCCTAGTGGCTACCATATTGGGCAGCATAAGTTTGAAAAGTGAGTAGGTTAGGTTAATCACCTGTAGTGTCTTTTCTTACTATATAACATTTCATGAGGATTCAAAATGTTGTTTTTGCTGCTTTTTATTTTTAGTCAGCTAAAAATTGAAAGAGAGGGTGTAGCCTGTTGGTTGGTGAGATCAGAATATTAGAATGATTGTTTCCATGGCCACTAGTTTGAAGTTAGCAATCAATAAGGTCTGTACTTATTCATGGATATGGCCTTTAACTCTATTCCTCTTCAGTTATGTTATACCAATTGATCATAAGTGGATAGGATAGGATAGGATAGGATAGGTGGCCAGAGTGGGTAGTTGCATAAAATTTCATGATATACTCCAGTATGCTCCATTGCAGGAAATGATAATATTCTCATTGTTTATTAGCATAATTTATATAACATTCATGTTGCACATATGAGGTCATTTAATCACCTCAACTACCCTTTGAGGTAGGAATTACTAACCTTATTTAACAGATGGTAGACTGAGCCTCACATAAAATAATTAGCCTTCCCAATGTGAAACTTCTAGAAAGTATTTTGGGTGGATTGGAATCCATCCTGTTCAGACCCTGAGGCCAGCCTCTTGACTATCAGAAGGTGCTGCTTTTATAAACACATGATGGCATTTGGCCTCCTATTTCACTACTATAGAAGTTTCTCAACATTGAGGAGATAATGAAGAGCACGCATATAAAGTCTAAAGAAGCTGCTTTAGGAGGATCGTAGGTTCTAGACCAGAGGGAGCCTATGTAATTTAGCAAGTCCCTGTCTCAGATAAAAAAAAAATTGGCTGAGGGTGCAGCTCAGTGGTAGAGCCCTTGCAAAGCTTCTGGGAGGCACTGAGTTCAATCCCCAAGTACTGCAAAGATAAGAAAAGAAGGAAGGAAGGGAAGGAGGGAGGGAGGGAAAGAAAAAGGAAAGAAGGAAGGAAGAGAGAGAGAAGGGAGGGAGAGAAAGAAAGCAAGAAAGCAAGAGAAAGAAAGAAGAAAAAAGAAGCTGCTTTTACTTTTCACAACCGAGAAAGTCAAAAGCATCATAGCAGATGATAACATTCTAAAAAACATATACCTCCCTTCTCTCCCAGTTGTGAATATCTACAAAAAGGGAAGAAGGTGGAAGAAGAAGGAAGGCTGAGGAAGGAAGCAAGGAAAGAAAGGAGTAGTTCACCAAGAATTGTGACATTTCAACAGAGCCTCTAGGCTCCAGGCAGAGAATCATGACAACATTTTCCCTCCCTAAATCATGGGCACAGGGGCTGGGATTTAGCTCAGTTGGTAGAGCACCGCTCTGCAGTCTCTGAGGTCCCGAGTTTGATTCCCAGCACCACAAAAATGGGAGAAGGATGTGGCAACCCACTCCCAAGGCTATCCTGAAACAGTCAGCCATTGAAAACCCTATGAGGGTCACTATGAGTCAGGCATGACTCGACGGCACCTAACAACAACAACAATCATGGGCACATCCATGATTCAAACTCAGAACACAATGTACAAATGGCACCTTCTGTCAACTAAATACATCATTTCTCATGAAATATGGAGGGCCTCTCTTCACATTGAATATGCCTGGACTTAGAGACCCATCCTCAAGGACAACTCCCAGCATCTCGTCACTAGACTATCAGTGGTGAGCGCAGAAAGATTTATTACTTAGATTTCATTTATTTTCAATAATTTTATACAACATATTAATTGATAGTTTTTTTCTGCCTTGGGAAAATTGTTAGGCATTGGAAATAGGGCTTGCTGTTGTTGTTGTTGTTAGGTGCTGTCTAGTCGGTATCCGACTCATAGTGACCCTCATAGGGCTTTCAATGGCTGACTGTTTCCAGATTGCCTTGGGAGTGGATTGCTAAATCCTTCTCCCATTTTTGCGGTGCTGGGAATTGAACTCGGGACCTCAGAGACTGCAGCGCAGTGCTCTACCAATTGAGCTAAATCCCAGCCCTAGGAAATAGGGCTAGATAGACATATTTCTTCTGTTATGATACATGTTATTTTTCCTTTCTGATGTCTAAGAGCATAGAGATATTTCAAATTATAAATTTGGCCAGTAAACAATTTCTTCTAAAAACATGATTCTAGCTGTATCATTAATTTGACTTAAAACTATCCTTCCTATAGAAGACTTTGAAAAAGGCCCAGTAGCCAATCTATAGACAGTTCACTGCAGCTGGGCCATGACATGCCTGCCTATTACCTATGAACTAACCTAGAAACAAAATCTGATTATCTGTTCACTATGTCTTGCCATTAGAGGTCACTAATATCATGGCTGCGAGGAAAGTTTTCTTCAACTTGGCCAATTATGTCCTGATAATTTATGTAAACAGGATGATAACAGCTTATGCTTATTGCATACTTTCTCTGTGCCAAGCCTTGTTATGAGTGTTTTATGTGGATTATTATTATTATTTGTTGTTATTAGGTGTCATCAAGTCAGTATCCGACTCATAGTAACCATATGTAGAATAGTAGAAAAACTATCGTCAATGCTTCTCGCTATTCATAGGGTTTTCAATGGTTGATTGATTTTTGAGAGTGGGTTGTCAGGTCCTTCTCCCAAGCCTACAGCACCTGGTGTTCCCAGGCAGTGTTCTATCCAAGTACTAACCAGGCCTGACCCTGCTTGGCTTCTGAGATCTGACGGTCAGACACCACAGGAGTAAGGCTGCAGGCAGTAGATTATTTAGTCCTTATTAATTAGGCACTCTTACTCCCATTCCATAACAGAGGAAACTGAGGCAAATAATACTTTTAAACAGTAATTATCAATATATTTGGTTCCATTTTTCTTATTCTGATTTTCCAGCACATTTTTCAGTTTCCATTCAGCCAAAACTACAACCTTATCTAGGTTTCAGTCTCTCCATTATTCTCATCCTGATCATAAAGTTCTATGTTTCCTGGTGGTAGAGGTTTTATGCATTTTATCAGTTATCTACCTATTGTATAGGGGCTGGGGTTTAGCTCAGTTGGTAGAGTGCTGCTCTGCACTTTCTGAGGACCCAGATTCAATCTAAAGCACCACAATAGCAGAAGAAGGCCACAAGGCAATCCACTCCCAAAGCAATCCCAAAACAGCCACTGAAAACTCTATGAGGGCCATGATGTGTGGGTTAGAATAAAAGAACAATTTTATGTATGTTGTATAATTTATTTTTGTTTAATTTATAAAGTAATACATAAGAATAATTTCATTTTCCATGATTCTATGGACCAACAACTCTGAACTCAGGTAGAGAATTTTCCTGCTAGACTTACCAAGCTATAGTTGTCTGGTATTTCAGCAAGGCCTGGGTGATCTAAGATGGATCATTCTTTTGTCTAGCAGTTGATGCTGTGAGCTGGGCCACCTGTCTCCAGCAGGCAAGTCTATGCTTCTTAATATGGCAATACTGTTCTAAGTCCTAATTTGCAAACACTTTTAAAGGGTCTATAGGCATCACATTTACAGGTGTCTTCGCCAAAGCATGACTCACAGTCAAGCCCAAGATCAAGTTGGAGGGAACTACACAAGGGCATAGAGGTATAACAATCTGGCAAAGAATAAGCACCTTAAATATTCTTCCTTCTCTTTGAACATGGTTAAAACAAACCCAAGCAAAAGACTGATAAGAGAAGAAAATCCAAATCAGCTAAGAATATATCAAATGTGAAATTTGGCCGTCAGTTTGAGTCTCAGATGTAAATGAATATCAAATCCTATATTTCCACTGAAATATATTTCTTTTCACAGCATGTTTTGGAAAAATGGCCACCAGTTTTGTATTTAAATGAAAAACAATATTTCATTTGAGAGCACAACAATATTAAATATTTTTACATGATTTTATTGGATGATGACAATAGCTAATGCTGAGTCTTTGTCATGGGAACTTTTATTTTACTGAACCACTAAAATTACAATCAGATGTGTTCATCCCCTGTCAAAGTAATGAACAATGGTATGTCTGAGAGAGAAATTCAAAGTGCATCATTTATCTTATCCTATTTTCAATTAGGCCGAATAAAGTATAAAGTTGGTTCCAAAGTACATCACTGGAACAGGGTAAGTAAATTTATTATACCACTAGAGTGCTAATCTTAGCAGATGGTAGAAAAAATATTTTTAGCATGAAATATGCTAAAGCAATAAATCTGAACAAGGTGGATCTTATCAACTAATACCTCCCCAGTGTGAGGTAAAACTCCTGCGTGACAACTCAGCAGTCTCAAGTCTGGGTGGATGTAGTTAAATGTGGCCCTTAGTGAGACAGGAAAAAAAAGCAACAAAAATGAGGATAAATAAAAAAACAAACCACATACCCAGCACAATGCATTGAATTTTTAAGAAGTAAAAGAATGAAATGGCTATGCTATGTTTTAAGTGCTCTTAAATTTTACTTTTGAAATTATGCCTACCTCAGAGTCTTGTCAGTCCTCCATCTGGAAATTTTCCAAGTTGAAAAATTTATAAGTCTCTATTAGATCAGTTTTAGAGTAGAGGTGAACATGTAAAATCATACATTATAACAGGTCACCATTCTCTAAGGCAAGTACCTAGTAAGAGAGTACACAGTGGGGCTTCTTAAAAACTGGATTCTGGCTTAGGACATCTGAATTAGAGCTCTTATGTTCCATCAATGCACCTAGGTCATGGTTCACAGTATGCAGCTGCTAAACACAAGTAAATAGCATGAGTTGCTCATTCAGAGTAGACAGTGTGATATTCTAGAGTTCTACTTTCAGAGAAAGATGAGCAGAATGGAAGAGTAAGAGATAACTGAGCAAAAGTTTCAATGAGTTGCAGAAGTCTGTCCCAAGTAGATGAACTAGATATTTCCTAGGCTGACCATACTTAGTGTTCATGTCTCAAAGAAGTAATGTCTTAGAACAGATCAGAGTGGTGGGTCTGCAGTCAAGAAACATGGAATTCATGCCCAAATTTGCCAGTAATCTTCCATGTGACTGAGCTAATTACACAATTTTTCTCAGATTTAAATTAATTACCAACAAAATAAAGACTTGAACTCTAATGTCACTGAACTAAAAAAATAAGTGTGAAGAGTAAGGAATGAATCAGAACCATTAGAACAAGTTGCACTGGAGTTGAGCAACAACAAACAGGACCTAGTGCCTCAGGAGTCTAGGCAATCTTCTTAATTAATCCTGGCAATATATCAAATAATTTGAATTATGCCTTGTTCATTCACTTTGATTAAAAGCAAAGTTAAACCGATAAGATACCAAATGTTGATGAAATTTAGTTTGGACAATTTATGAGAAATTATCTTGAGTTGACCATTCTTTCCATGGTCTGGTAATAGAGGTAGAAGTTGGAAATTAATGAAGAGTTAAGAAATAATTGAGAGAAATTTCTCTGGTTTGGCAAGGTGAGGGTGGGGTAAGGAAGGATATGAAGAAGCGGGTACAGAACCACTCCTCCGTAAGACTGTTTTAACTTTTTCCCTTGAGTTCTCTTCTTCCAGACTCATTCTACTACTTCAGGGCTGGCACAACCTTCACAGACATAAACAAAGCATCAGTGGGAGTGTGGGATTACAATAGGGATGAGTTGCATGTTGCTGTCCGTGGTCCTGATCACCCTACTGCTACTGCATGATGTTCTTCCTGACCAAGGGCCACCACAGAATATCTTTCTCCAGGTTATACAAAATGGACAAAGATTTATGAATTCATGGATCATATGGTATGGGAAAAGACAGAGAGAGAGAAATAGAGGAAAGGAGGGAAGGAGGGAGGGAAGGGGAAGTGGGGGTACTAAGACATTACATGGAAGAAACAAAGAAAAATCATTTAATTGTCAAATAACCCCACATGTACCATCCATAAAACCACAAATTACCATGACTAAAATGTGGGGTTACTGAAAGCGAGTATAATATTTTGTGTCCAAAGTTACATAAGTATATCAAGTCCTAATATGAACAAGCACATTTAGGTGAGGGTGCAGAACACCAATCTGGTAACACAAAACTTCCTAATTGAGTGACATCAAACAGTTTACAGTGCTCTTTAGCCTCAACTTTTCCCTCTGGATTACTTTTAGCAATTTTTCATTGCCACAGAATAGAATGGTGACTTCTTTTGTATTTCATGAAGATAATTCCATGAAGATTTGCTATTTCTACAGTGTATTCCAAAATACTCCATGAAGAAATAAGAGGTGGAGTGCTCTACATCCCCTCAGCTGTGTTTATGTGTCCTGATCAGGGATATGGCTTGTAAAAGGGGATGCTAGTAGCACCACAATTTCTGTTCTTTTATTTTTCCATATTAATGCAATCTTCAACCAGGATTTCACAGAATTAAGGTTATATTTCACAACCTTCTAGCACTGGAGGGGGGGAAGAGAGAGAGAGAGAGAGAGAGAGAGAGAGAGAGAGAGAGAGAGAGAGAGAGAGAGAGATCCTTTGTTCTCTTTTTACCCACCCACTCTTACTCTGTTTTGCAGGCTGTATCACTAATTCTACGAGACAGCATGAGGTTGAGTACTCTAGTCTATGGATGTTGGAGTGTTGAGCTGGAAAGGCCTCAGGGAAACAGAGCTGCCATACCAGTCCTGGACTTCATTCCTCTAGGGTTTCATGTCACAACGAAATAAATATGTATTTTTCTCCCTAGGCCATTACCACTTTTTTCTGTTAGTAGCAGCTGAACTTAATCCAAATTAATACACTATTCATCAACATTTCATGAATGCACAGCAAATACTAGCACATGTACACCCAATCAAGAAAAAATAATTTAAATAAAAATAACAAACCAATAAGGAAAAGAGTTCCATGAGGTTGTGTAATTTCTACATGAATCAGGAACCCCCAAATATGTGAAACTACAGTTGCTTTTCATCAGAATAAATAAATGGCATTCCAAAATAATTTATTTACAACATGGTATTTCCTAAGAAGCAATTTTCTTTCTCTAAACATTCTCCTCAGTCTAACTCCTTCTAACAGAAGGAAAGCTGTGAGCATCAAAATAAACCTTTAAAGTGAATGACAATGAAGAGCTTGAAGCCACTATCCACTAACAATAAGTTAGCCACCCTAGACTTCTAGGTCTCCCAAAAGAGATTAAGGGTTGTCTTTTCCTAGTGATACAGCATGCACTTTGAGCTTACTTTTGCACAAACCTTGGTACTTTCGTGCAGAATTAGGAATAGCCAGAATCACATTAACTATGCCCCTTAGAGAAATTGCTGTGATCCTTATTTTCTGCCTTTGGACCAACTGTCAATTGTCTTTGAATGCAAAAGATGGTGGTGCTCTCTTTGTATGCAGACAGGCTGCATTTCAAAATGGACAGCCATTTGTGAACACTTTATAGAAAGGGCCAGAATTCCCCTACCCTCTTCTTATTGCCGGGAAAATGCCATGAAAGTTTAAAATTAATGGTGACCAATTGAAAAGGAAAAGGAAATCAAAGAAACATTTATTCCCTAAGAAGCAGCCTATTTCTTTCACCTTTACATAGGGGCACAGATGGTTTATGTCAGCTCTGATTTTTGTGGAGGGGATGGGGAAGAGAAAAGCCCATACATGGGACAGAAAACATATATTCAACCACCAGAAAAATATTTTTATCACTTTAAGTCACATATAACTACAATACAAAGCAGGACTATACACTTTTCTGAAACCCTGTTAATATTATTGACCTCAAAATCTGAAGTATTTAGGAATAAGATCAGATTCATAAACATGCATGCTACCAGGCATGGTGGCACATGCCTTTAATCCCAGTGACTCAGGAGGCAGAGGTTTGTAAATTCGAGACCAGCGGGGCAGTCTGCATAATTTAGTGAGACCCTGTCTCAAAAAGTAAAAAAAAGAAAACAAAAGAAAAAAGAAAATAGGCTAAGGATGCAGCTCAGTGGTCCAGCACTTGCAAAGCGCACAAGCATGAGGCCCTGGGTTCAGCCCCCAGTACCGCAAAAAAAAAAAAAAAAAAAAAAAAAAAAAAAAAAAAAAAAAAAAAAAAAAAAAAAAAAAAAAAAAAAAAAAAAAAGAAAGAAAGAAAAAAGAAAAGAAAAAAAGCATGCAACATTTTATACATCCACAAAAGACACACAATTCTCCCCTATGTGACTATAAACACTTCAAGGTACCAGGGCACATACAATCAATATCAGTAACATAAGGACCGTAGCCTCTGAAACAAGCATCTGTGAGAGGGTCCATGTGCTTGGTTAGGCCATTGTAGAACATAGGCTAAATGAGGCAAAAGTATTTAGGCTTCAGTCTCTACAGACACCTAAATTGTTCTAGAGCTACTGCTCTCAACCATTTGTTTAATTTCAGCCAAGATTTGATGCTGGATATAAGAGGAACAGAGAGGAAATATGTGGATGACTGAAGACAAAGACATTTCCCTTGTCAGAAGGACAAATACTGTATGACTCCCGCCAACAAGAGTCACCATAATCATCTCCATTTGCATAGGAGGCAGAAACAACTGTTATCAGCAAGACAACTTCACTATCTGAACACTTTGGTCCAAGTCAACTCCAAAAGAAAAGATGAGAACCTTTCCATTGGTAATGTTCCTTTTTCAAAAGGGATATTTTTCTTGACTGGTTGGAAACATAGAAAAGTTATAGGAGTTAAAGGCAGAGAGAAAAAGACTCTGTTGATGTAACATTTGGGGTAGATCTGCGCAATGGAAGCTACAATATTTCTAGGTTGCCTCTCCACCTCTGGTGTACCTCCTTCCACTCCCTCTTAATGATGTCAGATATTAATCTCACTTAGGATCTCCAAAGAGAAACAAGGTAAAAAACAGATTTAATAAGAAATTTGTGAAATGGCTATTCTACTTTCTATTCCTCCCATTGTTACCTCCACTATCAGAGGAGACTATTGTTACCTCACTATCAGTGTTCCTAAATAGTTGAAAACTCCCATTCCTGCCCAACCTGCATATAGGAAAATGTTAACATTCTTGTAATTAAAACTCCATTTGCAATCCTAGATTGTGTTACACTGTATCATCCATTTAACTTTATTGTGATTGATCTGTGTCAACTTTAACTATACTCTCAAGGAAGTCAATAAACAAAGATCAATAGTTTTTTATTTATTCATCTTTTTTATAAGAAAGAATAAATTGTTTAAATAACATCAGCAATAGCAGGAGCACAGAGCCTCCCTTAGTGCTTTCCTTGGGGGAAAAAACTATAGTAAGAAATATCAGACTTGAATTCGTGAATGGACTGGCTTCACCATTTGATCTGTCATTAAGCTGTCTTCAGCATTCTGGAATTCAAACATTGATATAAACAAGGCTTGCATATATCTGCCTCTTAGAGATAAATTTTCTTCATGTTATACCCATTCTCCAACATGTTAGCTTTTGTGATTCTGGTTTAATGCATTAATCACCTATCAAGACTGGTGCTGTATGGATGAAGAATGTTCACATTCAGATGGACAAATGAGTAATTCCTTCTTCATAAAGGGAGGAAGAGCCTGGACCATGCTTTATGTGGATACAAAGATGTGATAGCTAAGCTTCTGGGGATGAAGATCCAGTTGCGCACTGACACCCAGGAGGCCCAGAGCTACACAGCAGGGTTGTGGAGGGCTCCTTCTGGTCTGGTATTAACACTTGAGTTGCCAAAGCATGAGAAAGTCTAAGGTGGAGGAGAGGTAATGAGGAAGGGAGGGAAGAGTGATTCTAAGGAAGAGTTAAGACTTTCAAGGAGACAGCAAAGTGCTACTCATGGGATCTAACATTGAATAGGGAAGGATTTTAATATTTTGAAAACTAGCATAGCTGTACATGTGTAGCACAACTATCGATGGCCAGCCAGTCCTGGAGAGGACCAAGAGCAATATTTCCCCCCCCCCCAAAAAAAATGTAAACAAACAAACAAACCTAGAAAAACAGATCAGAAGTATGAGTATCATTAACTTGCCTCTCTTGAGAAATAGGCTTCTAATATCTGTGATCCCTGCAATGAGTAATGGGGGCATGAAGACTTTTGGCCAGGTATTTATCAGTCAGTTTCACTTTGTCTAGGGTTTACACATAGAAAATCATTGTTTCTCCTATTTATTACCTATATATTACTCATTCTAGCCTCAAAATGAAAGCATGTGAAATAAACTACAGGACATCTATACCTGTATTCAAAATTCCAATTTTCTCCGAAGTCAGTACTGTATACAGCCAGCTCCTGCTGTATACTGACAACTGGATGCCCAATGATGCCCCAAATGGATTCCACTCAACTCTACCATCTTCATCTCCAAACTGTGCTCTCTTCTGTTCCTAATTTTTATGAAAGGTAATTCTAATGCTTCCAGAAATTCAGGTGTGACACATGTTCATTATTTTTAATACTTCCTCTGCCTCATCCACTGAGTAAACTGGGATATCTTTTTCATTGATCCCTTAATTCAATCTGATTAAAAACATTAAGCATCAATATGAAAAATCCTAATGACAAACTGACCCTCTATATTTAGAGATGCTCCTGTTTAGTATGAGGAACAAGCATGTATATAAAGAAGCATATGCAATACAATGCATCACACAAAAAAAGGAACAAGAAAGACATGAATAAAACATGACAAATAAAAAGAATGGAGAGCAGCAGTTAGTTGAGGGCTTCAGGAAGACTGAGAAAGAAAACAAAGAAGAACTGGGAGAAATTTAACAGAAAGGGATGGCAGGATGGAAGAAGAACCCAAATAGAGATGAAGAGTAGCCTTCAGCAAAGGTCCAAGAATAAGAAAGGATAAGTTTGGCTTCAGAAAAAATGCAACTTCTTTGGCTGAAGTGAAGAGTTTCTGCAGGACAGAATAGTAATGAGGAATAAAGCCCAGGATTTATGTTACAATTGAATTAATATTATGGAAGACTATGCTTTTTGTTTTCTGTTCTTTCTTTACCTGCAGTACTGAGGGTTGAATTCAGGGCTTCATGCATGTTTGGGAAGTGATCTACCACTGATCTCCACCCCATCCCCTTTTTAACCTTTTTTAATTTCAAGATAGGGTCTTCCCAAATTGCACAAGCTGCCTCTGGCCCGGAACCTGCAATCTTCCTGCCTCAGCCTCCTTAGTTGCTAGGATTATAGGCGTGTGCCACTGTGTCCAGCTATGGGGTGTTTTGAATCCAGGTGGAGGTCCTATATATAACTGAAAGCATAAGAAAATTCCTGAAAGTTCATGCTGGGTCTGTGCATGGTATTGTTGTGGATGTGGGGACTGTGCCCTTTTATGTAGTGCTGGTGAAATGTCAATTACTAAGCTTTTTTGAAAAGGAATCTGTTGACATTTATAAAAACAAAGTTTTATCTTAGCAGTCATTCTTCTGGGATACTATCTTGTAGAAATATTAGTGCACAAGAATTCTGTACAAACAAATTTATTGGGCTTTTTTTTAAACTGGTTTTTAAAAAGCAGAAATAGTTTGACTACCCACCAGTAGGGATATGACCAAATAAACCTCTATAGCAACCCCAAGACATAGTAGGCAATTAATATTACCCAAGTCCTATTGTTCTGAAGGATGTCCATGATATAATGTTTTAAAAGTATGTTTTAGCCAGGTGCCATGGCACACTCCTGTAATCCCAGAAATTTGGGAGGCTGAGGCAAGAGAATCACAAGTTCAAAGCCAGAGTATCCCACACAATTTAGCATGATCCTGACTCAAAATGAAATGTTTAAAAAGGAGCTGAGGGTGCAGCACAGTGATAAAGCACTTGCCTAGCATGCACAAGGCCCTGGGTTTAACCCTACAGTACTGTAGGAAAAAAATGAGTACATTTTATATACATATATATACATACAAGCATACATATTTATATATACACATATATGCCAATAAGTGGGCTGGGATTTAGCTCAGTTGGTAGAGCACTGCGCTGCAATCTCTTAGGACCGGAGTTCAATTCCCAGCACTGCAAAAATGGGAGAAGGGCCGGGCAATCCACTCCCAAGGCAATCCCGAAACAGCCATTGAAAACCCTATGAGGGTCACTATGAGTCGGATACCAACTCGACAGCACCTAACAACAACAACAAATGCCAATAAATATATCTTCTACCATGTAAAGTAAAAAAATAAAATCCCTGTATGATTGCATAAAATGTGCAGAGATAAATATGTGAAAAGGGACCCATAAAACTGTCAAACTTCTGGTAGAAGACACAAAAAGAGATGTGTATCACAGATTTTGCTTAGGATAGGATTTTTTTTTAAAAAAAAACTAAAATGTTTAGCTTACAAGGAAATATTAACAAATATTAGTGTTAAATAATGTTCAGTACGTACATTATTAAAAGAAAAAATTTCAGGCTACAAATAATATACATAGATATTCATATGCATAATATGAACCCATCTGTATACAGGCTTCCCCACAGAAAATAGTCCAAATGGATATACACAAGCATATTAAAATGTGTATGGATGTGCATTTCTCTTGTTTTTTACTGGCATATTTTCTGGTTTTTATTCAGTAGATATGTTTATTAGAGGACCTACTGAACGCCAGACACTCTTATAAGCTCTTCTTCTTACCTTTTTTTCTTCCTGCTTGTTCTTTGAGGTGGGTCTTGCTATGTAGCCCAGGCTGACCTCAAACTTGTGACTTTCATGACTCAGCCTCTTGAGTCCTGGGATTATAGGCATGTGCTGCCACACTTAGCTATCTTCTTCCTTATTTTGAGTTCAAATTTAAGTATAATAAATGGTTAGCTGCTTGAAGGCAAATATTATGTTTTCTCATGCTGATGTTGATCATTGTGGCAAATATAGTGCTTTAAATGTGATCCAAAATCAATAATTATCTACCAATTGATAGAATAAGTGAGTGGATGAACAAAAGCAACTTGTTGAAGGCTATTGAGCTAGTATATAGCAAAGTTTAGAAGTGATACCTTTACTTCCCACTAACAGAACATGGCAATTTCTAGTGGGCATAAAGTAGAAAGTTAAGACAGGAACTTTCCCAACACTTTGTAGAAAATATCTTCTATGAGGATATATAACGCAAAACATTCTCAGAGGATTACTGGCATTCCTTGTCCTTAGAAAGTGAGCACAGTTACTCAGGAAATTAAAACCAAATGTCTATAACTAAAATGTCAGGGTAATCATATGCCAGGGCATTATATGTTCTGAGTAATGCCAATCTTTTTTGTGTTGTTGACCCTCTTTCTCATCCTGAGTTTTTAGTTCCTATATATAA
Organism: Pedetes capensis; assembly: GCA_007922755.1. Classification (NCBI taxonomy): domain Eukaryota; kingdom Metazoa; phylum Chordata; class Mammalia; order Rodentia; family Pedetidae; genus Pedetes; species Pedetes capensis. Next base: position 41,847 of record VMDO01009856.1, read on the forward strand.
ACGAAATATCTTCCTGAAAGAGCTTGGATCTATTTGCCAGTGGGTTTATGACTCATGTTTATATAGGTTGTAAATCCTTTTCAGGAATTACAAAGATACCTTGCTTTGCTTTTCCTAAGCTGTTTGTTTTTGCTATTACTTTACATATTGTTCTGTGTGTCTAAGATACCAGAGATCCAAGTATTCAACTCAGTAAATGTCCTCTCTACATTTTCTATATTAATGTTGAATACCAGGGTTCATAAAATGCAACAAAACCAACATTCCATTCCATTCATATTTTCTAACCAATTCTGAGAGTCAAATATTTAACACTAAACAAATATCCAAGGCATTATCTACACACAGTGAAATATAGCTTCCTAGAAGATGGGGTTTCTAGGTACCTAAATTTGGTGAAAAATAAAATTTCCATACTTTGCTACTTATGTTAGGGGGTGGTTGGGAGAGTCAACTGAATCATAGAGGTTTGGACGTTTTGTAATGTTTCAAGCACTGTGCACATATAATACAGCACAAGTTTAACCAATATTATTTACCTTGGTCCATGTCTCCATCATTGACAAGGATGGAATAAACCATCATCTTTTGGATCTTTCATTTAAATGGATTTTGAGCTATAATACACACACATAATCTGATTGTCCCAAGTATTCCCATCTCTTGGGACCATCTTTCCTTTGAATTTCCTGATAAAACAACTGACCCCAGTCCCGCCCATGAGAAAGATGTTGCGAAGGGAAGGGAAGTTCTATTTTTCTGGTTGCTCTCATTGATTTATTCCTATGTACAGTCTCTCCCCCACCACTCCTCCTTCCTAGACCACTTTGCTCATGTGTACCTTCTTTTCTGTCCTTGTTCCTTCCTCCAAAAGCACAACCAATACAAAGTTATTATGTGCAGCTAACTTTAATGTACAGTTTGTGTAAAATAGAAGAGTCCACATACAGCACAAAATATAAACACTGCAAAATTTAAAGCAAATATGATTAATCTTCAAGTCTCTTGGCCATCTAGTCCCAGGTAATTTCTCACAAGTTGTTTTGCTCCTTAGACATCCAAGTAAAAGAACTCTGAACTCTCTTTTATTGACTACCACTGTGAAATTCAAATTTTAAGGCTGCTTTTATTCAACAGAACTCTGTTACTGTTTTCTCTTAATTATTTTCAATAATGTGTCCAAAGGATTTTGCCTTTCTCAGGAATCAGGGCTCTTCACAGTATTTTCTTAAACAAAAGTGTCATCTACCTCTAAATGTCATCATCCTTAGCAAAGCAAAGATTTTACTTTTATTTTTATTTTATGTAAGCTTCTCAAGGTTGAAATTCTTAGACATGGTAGTAGTGGCAATGATGCTGATGAAAGGTTCTCACTAAACACACCATTTCTTTTCTCAAAGAGGAGGTTGGAAACATCCAGAGCTGCAGGAAGTCTTGTCTCCTATACAAGAAATCCAGTAAGATGAGCAATGGTGGAAAAGATGTGGGGTGTGGGCACCTAATATTTCCCACAATCTCTGAAATACTGTCAAGAAATCACAATACTCAAACTACTCTTAGAAGCAGTCTCTTAAAAACAATATCAGGATACCAAGATTCCATGGATAGTGGTCTTCTGAAGTATGTAATTCCATAGATGGAATACTGATACAATGAAACCACCTGCCCAGAACACATGACTGTACTTGGAAAACAGCAAAGAGTATAATTTTAATTTCCATGGATTTACTTATGGTAATGATAGTTACAAGTTTATTTTTTCAGCACTGAGGGCTTAAATCCAGGGACTTGTGCCTGCTAGCCAAGTGATCTACCATTGAACTACACCCTTGGCTACTCTTTTATTTTTTATTTTGAGACAGTTTTGCTAAGTTTCACAGGCTGCCTCTGGCCTCATACTGTGATTCTCCTGCCTCAGCCTCCTGAGTGACTGGTATACAGGCATGTGCCATGACACCTCACAGACATCAACTGTATCATTCATGAAGAAAGCAAAATTTTATTTAAAAGACAGGAAAAAATAAAAGACCAAGTTGCATGTCTAAGAGACTTTGGGACTTGCCATTGAATGTCAAGCAGTTGAAGTTAAAGGAACACATGATGAAGTTAAGGAACTAAAGAGAAGATTTCAAAAGGCAGCATGAGAAGACAAAAACAAATATTATGATGACATGTGCAAACAGCTGGAGGCAGAAAACCAAAAGGGAAGAACATGCTCTGTGTTTCTTAAGCTTAAGGAAGTGAAGGAAAAATTCAAGCCCTGAGAGCCAGTAGTGAAAGATTCTACAGGGAAAATATTAAACAATGCAGGAAACATCAAAAGAAAATGGAAGGAATACACATAGTCACTATACAAAAAAAAAAAACCTGGTAGATGACCAATCATTTCAAGAGGTTGCATATAAAGAGGAACCAATGGTATTGAAGGACGAACTGGAAGCTGCCTTGAAGGAATTGATGAAACACAAGGCTCTAGGAATTGATGGGATACCAATAGAGATGTTTCAACAAACAAATGTAGCACTGGAGATGCTAACATGTTTATGCCAACAGATTTGGAAAACAGCTACCTGGCCAACTGACTGGAAGAGATCCATATTTGTGCCTATTCCCAAAAAAGGGTATCCAACTGAATGTGGAAACTATTGAATAATATCATCAATATCACACACAAGCAAAATTTTACTAAAGATCATTCAAAAGCAACTGCAACAATATGTAGGTAGCGAACTGCCAGAAAATCAAGCCAGATTCAGAAGAGGGTGAGGAAACAGGAAAATCATTGCTGATGTCAAGTAGATATTAGCCAAAAGTAGAGACTATCAGAAAGATGTCTATCTATGTTTTATTGACTATGCAAAGTCATTTAACTGGGTGGGTCATAACAAATTATGGATAATGCTGCAAAAAATGGGAATACCAGAGCACCTAATTGTACATATGAGGAATCTGTACCTGAGCCAGGAGGCAGTTGTTCAAATAGAACAAGGAAACACTGAGTGGTTTAAAGTTGAGAAAAGTGTGCATCAGGGCTGTATACTTTCACCATATCTCTTCAATTTATATGCTGAGCAAATAATCTGAGGAGCTGGACTTTCTGAGGAAGAATGTGGCATCACCATTGGAAGAAGACTCAGTAACAACCTGTGTTATGCAGATGACATAACTCTACTTGCTGAAAGTGAAGAGAATTTAAAACATTTACTGAGGAAGATCAAAGAACATAGCCTTCAGTATGGATTGCAACTAAACATCAACAAAACAAAAATCCTTGGCATACAACCATAGTAGAATACTATTCACCCATAAAAAAAGAATGAAATCCTGAGAGGCCCCAGCAGGTATGGGAGGGAAGAGGCTGAGATGGATCTGTCCGCCCTGGGCTGGCCCCATGGCTCCCTGGGCCCGCAGTCGTCTCTACACAGGCCTCCCCACCCCCATCCCCAGCCTCAGGGACTGCGCCCTTCCTGGAGGTGACCCTGCACTATGCCTAGGCCTGAGCACGTGGTCCCCAGCAGACTCTCCTTCTGCTATGTGTGCTGTGGTTTCCTGGCCCAGGTCAGTGATGCCCAGGAAGCCCAGCCATGGAGCTGCCATCTGCTTCGAGTCCCTGCTGGCCGGTCACTTTACCCTGTGACCTCGCACCCTTCATACAGCCAAAAGGAGGAGGGCATCCTGCAGCCAAGGGAGGAGGCAGAGCCACAGCAGCAGCCAACTTGTCCAAGGCGCATGCTGGCACCTGGGGAGGCAGGGTCAGGACAGGGCTGGCCTCTTGGAGGCCTGGGTGCCTCCCTCCCAGTGGGGCCAAGGTCACCCATAGAGGTCACAGATGTGGAATGGCTGCGGCCCCTCTCCTCCGCCCTTCTGACCCAGCACCAGAGTGACTTCCACCTCAATTCGGCTTCCTGGTTCCCTGGGTCTCCCCAGAAACCGATCACTGCTGGTCATGCTGAGCCTGGGGCCCATCACTGTCTCACACTCTCGCCACCTGCCTCTGAAGCCAGGTGTGGGCCCAAGGAAACCGGAGCCCTCAGCTCTGGCATCTTTACTCTTTCAGGCTTCTCAGCCTGCTGACCTCCAGCTTCCCTCTCGCTCCTGCCCGACTCCCAGTCTCACAGGATGGGTCGAGTGTTTCAGGTGGATTAACATGGAAAGAGATCAAACTACCTGCCTCTTAGACCTGTAGAGATGATCCATATTATGTAATCAATGCTATGTTCAAATCAGCACATGAGGGAAAAAGGAAATTATCTAACTAATGAAAGAATTAAATCTTCCTCATTCAGTTTAGATCCGGAGAATGTGACAAGGGACACCAGATTTGGTAGAAGCAATCACTAACACACACACACACACACACACACACACACACACACACACTTATATATACTGCCACACAGATAAATACACTCATACACACACACTGACACACACAGACACATACATACATTTGTAACACACACTCAGACACATCACACACACAGATACGTACACTCACACAGAGAGGCATGCACACATACATTCACACATATATACATATACTCACAATGTACGCACACAGACACATTCAGACACAATCACATACACGCTCATACACACATTTATACACTCATACACACTCAAATGTAAATTCCTCTGATAAGCAAACAGTAAAATTTTATCTTTGGTTTTAATTTGTCTGACTTCAATTTCCAGTGAGGCTGAAATTTTAATGTATTTATTAATATTCATATTTGCTCTCATGGTTTTCACTATGGCTATGATTTACTAAGACCTTAGTTTTTCCATTTTCTTCTGTTGCTTATTTGTTCATTTGTTTACTTATTTATTTTGTGGTGCTTGGAATTGAACCCAGGACCTCATGAATGCTAGACAAATGCTCTACCACTGAGCTACACTGCCATCCCTCCTGTTCAATGTAATTCAAATAAAGAAGTGTTTGTTTCACACACCACATCTGACTGTAGGCCAAGCACTGTGCCACTGGTCCAGGAGCCACAGAATCAAGTGGTACAGGTCTCTGTCTTAGAGGGCCTGACCTTCTAATAACAATGGGAAAACAAAGATTCAAATGTCCAGTTGTGGCAGGCATGCAGGAAGGGTGCAGCAATGTTTTCTGCTCCACAGCACCCTCTTTCCTGGGGTAAGCACCTGCCTCCATTCAGGAGCAGCCCTCCTCCCTTCTCAGATAGAGTACTTCTCTCAAGTTGCCTTGTCCCTGGCTCCAGGGGCCAGCTATGACCCAGGCTGTGGCAGGCATGCAGGGAGAGATAGAAGGCACATTCACAGCTGTCTATTTCATCTCTTAGATTTTGCGATCATTAAGTTAACTGAATTTATTTCCACCATTTAATTCTGTGCTTTCTTTGTATTTTCTTTTTCTTTCTTTATTTTTCTCCTCTGTTGTGATTGTATTTATTGAGTTATCTTAGTCCCTTTTTGTTCCCCCATTCCACTGGTTTGAAAGTTATACATTCTATTTCTATTTTTTGAGTGCTAACCTGCTACATTTTAACTAATCAGCATCTCTATCCTTTTGCTAAATGATACATAGACTTTAAAGTTATTCAAATTCAATCAACCATTTAACATTTTTCTTGTTATTGCTGTATAGTATTTCACTTCTACTTGATGTTAACTCATTTCATGAGTTAGTGGTTTTTTAAACAATAAACCCTTGTTTAGATATGCCAAAAAAAAAAAAAATGAAATCCAGTCATTTGTGACAATATGAATGAGCCTAAAGGACATAATCTTAAGTGAAATAGACCAGACACACATAGTTCCAATTTTTGTTGTTGTTGTTAGGTGCCGTCGAGTCGGTATCCGACTCATAGCGACCCTCTGTACAACAGGGGAAACACTATTGTCAGTGCTTCTCTGCTGTTCATAGGATTTTCAATGGCAGATTGATTTTTGGGAGGGGGTTGCCAGGTCCTTCTCCCAAGCCTACAGCTTCTGGTGTTCCCAGGCAGTCTCCCATCCAGGTACTAACCAGGCCTGACCCTGCTTAGCTTCCGAGATCTGACGGGATCAGATGCCACAGGGCTAGAGCTGCAGGCCCAATTTTTGAGTGCATACTATATACTTGGCTTGGAACACAGTTCATAGACTCTCTGATCCTCAAAATTATATTTATTACATATAATCATTTTTCTTCAGACACTTAACTTTACCCAGGGATATCTAGTTAAAAAGTAGTGTGACTCCAAAATCTATTCTCTTTCCAATATACCATTCTGCTGCCTCTCTGTTTCAGAAGTGGGAATGGACTGACCACCCATGCCTGTGTTCCCTTTAATCCTAGATCCTACTGTCAACAGAAGCTCCAAGAAGCAGGGTCTAAGGAGGCATAATTGCCCTGTTTGACATCTACCTTAGAGGTTGACTGCATCCCGTTTCTCTCCAGAATCATTTATGAAACTGTCATTCATAAATTTGTCCAAACCCTTTTAAAATCCATTTATATATTTCCTGCCAGTATTACCTTTTAGGATAATGAGCCCCCTCATTTTATTACCCATGGTGTGAATTAGTGTTATCCTTCTTTCGTCCTTAACTGACCTCCATCAAGTTTCAGGGGGCATCACCTCCTCATTTGCCCCAGTCTAATGGACCCTTAACTCTCCTTAGATCGTCCATCTAAGATGACAGAACATTTAGAAAAAGAACATGATCATACCTACGAATCACAGTATACCTCAGCAAACACCAGGAAAAGTCAGGTGGTGGTGGGATTGGCAGGATGCCTAATTGCCTGAAATAAGGTACCCTGGTCTTTGGAGGGTCTGGACAAACCAGTGAGGCTCTCAAAAGTGCTCCACCCATACATCTCATACTCTGTTAGCTTGAGGAACTTTCCAAAAAAGTCACAACAAACCTTAAAGTGTTGACATCAGATTAGATAGGACTCTGGGAAAGATGAAGGTTCAGACAACCACTGAGAGTAAACTAGGGCCACAATTTCAAAAACATTGTTGTTGCTGTTAGGTGCCATTGAGTCGGTGTCCAATTCATGGTGACCCTAGTCATGCTTCTCTGCTGTTCACAGGGTTTTCAATGGTGGATTGTTTTTTGGGAGTGGGTTGCTGGGTCCTTCTCCCAAGCCTACAGTATCTGATGTTCCCAGGTGGTCTCCCATCCAAGCACTAACCAGGCCCGACCCCGCTTAGCTTCCAAGATTGGATGCCACAGTGGTATGGCTGCAGTCTCAAAACATTAGGTTGCAGAAAACCAGGAAGAAGACTGAACTTGGGCAGAGGAAAAGGTACCAGGCCTTTCCTAAAAGTAGGACATATAGTAATCACAGTAAGGAGGACACCTTTTTACTGGACGTGGAGGACAAGTCAAGTAAAGCCCATTTCCAGGCAAGTAACTTTTCTTAGCTCCAGAGAAAAATCAATATGTATTTTGGCCAGAAGAAAATAGTATCAGGTTTTACTGAAGGAAGGCAACAATCTCCTCATTTTATATGTACCCAGTTTATTCAGGAGTTACAATACATTAAGGGTAAACACAAGAAAGATTAATTTCTGTTACTTTTTCTACAGCTGATCCCTAAGGCTACCATGTCAAACTCCTCTGTCCTACTGGGAAATCTCTGTTAACAGCTTGTTCTGACTTTGTAAGTCTGCAGTCCCTTTTGGTAGTTAGAATTGTTTCATTTGGGACCCACTCTTATTTAGTACTTCAATGTCAAGTTTGATTCAAAGTCCTTCCCTTCTCAGCCGAGGCTAGTTATCTGTGGTCTTTAACAAATTAAAGTAAGGATAAGAAGGTTAAGGCATGAGCATACTTTCATTACATAACTTCTCCCTAAGGTCATTATGTGCTGCCAACCTGGCTAAGCACCGCACAATTCTAGTAACACCACTCTTGTAGACTACAAGGCACACAGTATCCTGTCCACTAGGCAAAGGTATTCCAACACAAGCCCGATTTCTTTAACGATGTTCCTAAAAATTAGCCAGTGCACAACATGTACACCTGTAAATGGCCAACTTGCCAGCTCCTCCTGTCAGAGGAAACAGACTGTAACAGACAAAAGGCTCTCAACTGACCTGGAGAGGTTACAGTTTGTTACTTTGTTTTTTCTGATTGAGTGAAGGGTGACAAAAATTGTGCTTGTGTGCCCTTGCGCGCATGCTCACTCTCTCTCTGTCTCTCTGTCTCTCTGTCTCTCTGTCTCTGTCTCTCTCTCTCTCGCTCGCTTGCTCGCTCGCTCGCTCGCACTCACTCTCCCCTAGGGAACACATGGGGGACTTGTTTGGGTTGGCATCTGGAATATGTTCCCTACTACAGATACTTGCCTGCAGCTGTAGCACAATAGCTTCCCATCCCATCATATCTCAGAAGCTAAGCAGGGTCAGGCCTGGTTAGTACTTGGATGGGAGACTGCCTGGGAACACCAGGTGCGGTAGACTTGGGAGAAGAATCCAGCAACCCACTCCCCAAAATCAATCTGCCATTGAAAACCCTATGAATAGTAGAGAAGCACCGACAGTACTTTCTCACCTGTTCTACGGAGTGTCGCTATGAGTCAGATACCGACTCAACATCACCTAACAACAACAACATAGAAACTTAGCTCTGTCTCTATGGCTCAAAATCTCCCACCTTCACTATCAGCTTCCTCTAAAAACAAGTTCTCCACTCAAGGGTCTGGCCAGTAAAATGACATTGCTAATATTTGCATCTTCATAGCACATCTACTGCCACAGTCAAAGAGAACTAAGTCTTATTTGTTTGTTTGTTTGTTTGTTTTTGGCAGAACCAGGGGGCTGAACCTAGGGCCTCACACTGTGCTTCTGCAAGCACTTTAGCACTGAGTCACATCTCCAGCCCATTTTTTAGTTTTTAAGACAAGGTCTCAGTAAGTTACACAAACTGCCTCTGGCCTCAAACTTGTAATCCTCTTGCCTCTGCCTCCTGAGTGGTTGGGCTTATAGGCGTGGGCCACCACATTGCACCTGGTAAGAACAAAATTTTTGAGTATAGATATTCATATTCTCAACAGATAAAAAAAATGTAACTTTCAATTTTCCTTGAAAACAATTGAAGAGTCATCATCTTACTCTGATTTGGTATTACACATTGTGCAGTTTATCAATGTAAAATTGAAAATGTGAAGATGAAGTCATGTGCATTTATGTTGGTAGAAATGCATATTTTTCAAGCATCTGATCAGGATGCTTGGTTTCCTTTGCCTGCTGTCTGTAATGATATCCACAGAGCTCTGCCCAAGGTTATAAATCTTTTTCACATGGACTTGCTAGAAATGACTAAAACTGAAGCTAACCTGTATTAGATAGAGTTACGGATCTGCAGACTCATTTAAGCTCTCTTTAAGCAACAAATTGAAGCCATCACTCCAGCTGGAAGTTGAATCTGTTCATTGTTCTTGTGATTAAAATTTAGAAAAATGTGCCTAAAATAAATCAATCATGTAAATTAACCCTCAAAAGGCACTCTCTTAGAGTCTGGGCACTATTTATGTATAGAAGTTCAGGCTGCCTTGGCCACTGATGACATCAAGAAATATTTGGGATGAATAAGTGCTGAGTCACTTTAAAAGTAACAAAGTAATTCAGACAGTTATCACCCCAATACATTATTTATCACCGGGCCTCCTGATGCCTGTGCTTACTGTGGAACCCTCCTGTGATATTGAAGGCCCAAGCAGCTTCTCTCCCTAACAGCAATGTTGTATCTTTGGCAACTCGAGCTGGGACTCAGAAAATCAATACCACTTCATGAGGCAGGTCTTGGTCTCCTCCTTTTACGAGGATTCTGTCAATGCAAGGGGCCATTACTGTACTTTAAAGGCATGATATAAAATTGCTTCGACAAGATATAAGACACACCGTTTGCAAGAACCTGGTGAGAGTATTTTAGTCAAAGTTAAATAGTTTCATCACGTAATTACTTCTATTGGCAAAGCTCCAGCTGAATGCGCTCTCTGAGGTGTGTACTTTCTATTATGGGTGGGGGATTGGGAGGGAGGCCTGGGGATTGGATTCAGGTTGTTCTAAACAAGGTCAAACTGTTAAAACAGAGGCACAGCCAAGCATCTGATGCCACTGGCAGTGATACTACAACGGGGTTGACAAGTTACTCTCCCCCTTTTTTTTATTCCCTCCTCCAAGTAAGTGGCCTGCAAGTAGCTTTAGTTTTATGGCTATAAAATATTTCATCCTGATTTGCAGTCTGGTAATTCATTTTCTAAGGACTGTTTAGAATTTATTCAGGGAGAAAAGGAAACTATGTTGGTTTCTCTAACTGATTCCCATTATATGACAAAATTTAACTTTTGTATTTTATGAGGTTTTATGTGTTCCACTAAAACCATTAGCTGGTTGTCTCCTCATGATAAAATTTAATCACTTATATAATACCTTAAAAGCCAATGACAGTTTTGCATGTATTTATGTTTTCTTTCATTTAAAATATACAGATACTATAAAGATAGCTCTTATTGGGGGGAACTAAGAGGCTGACACTAAAAATAGAAAATCTGTAAGCATTGAGTTTTTATGTATCACAGAATAAGAATGAAGGACCATCACCCAAAAACTACATGAAATTTGGGAAAAGGTAGATGCTAATCTTTTACCACTCTCCACATTTCAGAGATAACCTGAGCATACCCAAGCTCTGAATTTATTGTAATTACCAAAAATTACTTGACGGGTATGAGATTTTGGCAATTTAACAAAAAGTTTAATAACAATAAGAAATAGATTCAAAGGACATTCACATACACCTTGCAAAACTATGTCATAGAAACTAATCACATTAGCCTGCCCTTTGTAATCAGAGATGTTCTCAAAATTCCACTGCCAAATGACACTTCCCAAATTTGGGTGGTTAATAAGGACTTGAACAAAAATGATTTTCTCTCCCCCTCATCCCACTTCCCATGCAGAGTTCCAATTATGGCATTGCTTAATCACCATGCATAAATGTTTTAGTTATTCAAATGCATTATGAATATATATGTCTATTAATAGATTTATTGGTGCTAATCACTTGGATTTAAATAACATTTTTCTTCATGAGCTATAACAATTTTTGTGAATTACCTAATTTATTTTCTCTTCATGCTTCAAATGAGAGGTAGGAAAGGGCAAAGGTCATTCAACCCATGTGGCTCAGGAGGAGCCCACAGATCAGAGAAAGTTACCTGACTGTTATATATTCTGATAGTAATGGATCAATGGACTGACCACATGCAGTTTATATATTGTTCATGATTAACTCCAACAACTACAGTAGTATCAGGCACAAAAAATACTTATTGAATGAATTAATGAACACATGAAAAATTATTATCAGTTATAGAGAATTTCTGACAGAAATCTATAAACTCTCTAAGCTGAGGGAGGTGAAAGCTAGAGTCTACCTCCTGGCAATTTACCCTCCCTTAGTGCAAAGCCATATGTGCTCCTCTTTCAAAAAAGTGTCTTAGGGTTTCTGTTTGGGGGTGGTGGTGTATATGCCACCACAAATAATAGCTTCAGAGGAACAGGAATCTTCATCTTCCCCAGTCCAAGGACTTCCCTACCTTTTTAAGGATGCAGAACTTTCCCCACACTGGAACAAAGTTTTTCCTTAATGAAACATAGGCTAGGGATGGAAATATTCCAAGGAAAATGTGTTGGAGTAGACTGTGCTATGAAGAAAGTTAGATTTTCTATGAAGATTATGAAGCTACTGAAGCTTAGCTCCAGGGCCCCTCATCAACCCAGACCCTGACCAAGGCCCTGGGAAAGTCTTGTCATGGGTTTTCATGGAGATAGATAGATAGATAGATAGATAGATAGATAGATAGGAAGAAAGAAATATAGATAGACATAGATATAGATAAATAGGTATGTATGGGCTGCGATTTAGCTCAGTTGGTAGAGCGCTGCTCTGCAGTCTCTGAGGCCCCGAGTTCAATTCCCAGCACTGCAAAAGTGGGAGAAGGATATGGCAACCCACTCCCAAGGCAATCCTGAAACAGCCATTGAAAACTATGAGTTGGACACTAGTCACCACCACCTAACTATATATATATATATATGGAGAGAGAGAGAAAGAGAGACAACGTCTTGCTAAGTTGCACAGGAAGCCTCTGCCTCAAGTTTGCAATCCCCCTGCCTCAGCCTCCCAAGTACCTGGGAGGTATTTATGCACCATTGTGCCCAGCTCACAGTTATATATTTTTGTTGAATTTACAAAGATAAGTTATTTTGTGTCCTATTTCTATACAAGCACTACCTCTCACACTATTAAATCTTCAGGTCCTATACATCTTAGATATCACCCTCACTGTGGTGAAAAATTTGTTCTAAAATCTCAGGGACATAATGCATAACACAATGAAGGTTTATTTCAGGTTTTTGCTTACTATTTTACAGAGGTCAGCAAGTAATTGTGCTTCACATGGCCATTCAGGGATCCAGCTGATAAAGGTTCTACCATGTTTTTGACCATGAGTCTACCAGTATTGAGTTGGTAGGAGGAGAGAAAGAAAATAAACAAACAAACCCAAAAATCTCATACCCAGACCAAATACTATGATCAGAAAGTAATGACTTCTCTTCATAATCCATTGGCCAGAACTAGTTGTGTGGCTCAAAGTAAAGACAAGGGAAGCTGGGAAAACTTCCTGTGTGCTCCTGAAAGAGATGATAACTGAATGTGGGGGAGCACTACTAATCTCTATCCTAAAAGGTAAACTTCTTATTTTGTTTCACACATATGTGCCCATAAAGGGAATAGGTTTGTTAGTGGTAAATAACAAAATTATTAAACTTCTCAGTTCCTAAATGGCAGAAAGGCAGAACTCATTTCAAGGACGTCAACTTTAGGAAAGATGTCAGATGCCATGTATCTAAACTTCATTTGGAGAGACACAGCTATGAGATGAAAGGCTGAGAGATCAAGTCTTGATGTTACCAGGACCAAGAACTGCTCTGAAGGATTCCAAGGTATTTCATCCTCTAGCTAAACAAAAACTAACTGGAGAAAGAACTTAAAATCCCTCAATGGTTCCCCTTCATCTATAGAATAACAGTCAAGCTTATTAGTATTCAAGATCCTCCAGAACCCAACTTCTGTCTAGTTTCCATCTCTTTTACTCTACACTCCACTTCCAAAAACTGTAGCTACACAGAACTCATCAGTTTCTGAGTCAACACATTCCACTCAGCTACCTTTTAACTGAACACCACCTCCTACATTAAACACTCTGTTTTCCCTTATATGATGAACTCTTTAAGTCAAGGTTCAAATATCCACACATATAGGCAGCAAGCCCTCTCTAGTTTAAAGAAAGAAAGTTTCTGCTATTTTGTTCCAATTCCTTTTGGGTTTATTTCAAATATGCCTATATCATTTTGTTTATGGGCCCATTCTCTTCCCTGCTACCCAGTCACATCCACAGGGGAGACCAGAGCTTTATCCCCAGCATTAGGTTTGTCTATGGCAGGTAGTCAAAATTTGTTAAGTGTTTTTTACATGAATGAATGAATGGGGAGGGAGGATGGTGCTTAAATGGAATTAAGTGAGGATTATTAAATGAGGCTCAGATACAGAGGACCCCAAAGTTAAAAAGAGGCAGATACAGGTGACTTCAAAGATTGAATGGGGACAAGAATGACCTCTTTTATGGTAGAGCAGAGATGGCTCATTTAGGAACATATTCCCACGTTTCTATACTGGGCCAAATGTTGTAATTTTCTTTCTTTTTAATTATTATTTTTATTAGTAATTTTAAGGTACAGTGTAATGGGTCTCATTATGACATTATCATATGTGTGTTTCATTGTGCATTGCTCAAGTTCATCTCTCATGCTCCCCTTATTGTAATTTTCAATGTGCTATTTAGTGAACATGTTTCTGTAATTGGGATGAAGTGAGAAAACTCCATGCTCACTGGCCTTAAAAGTCACCCTTCCACCTGGGTGATGCAATGGTCCACGCTTTAAAAGATGTATGAATGACTTCTCCCCAGAGGTACCAAGCAAAAAGGGGATGTACTTTTCAACACTACAGGGTTATTGACCTTCCACTGTAGCAAATCTGCAAATGTCAAAGCAATGAGTGTCTCTATAGAGAAAGCTACTGTTTAAAAACAGATGTTTAAAATAGAGGGCCTTGAGAGCTGCCCTCTCTCCAGACACACTTGCTAACAATTCAGGAAAGCATGAAATACAAAACATGCATCATATTCCCTACTCTATTTTTTCTCCAAGACTAAAAGCAGAATGCTGAATGAGGTTTTGCCTTTGTTTATCCAATTTAAGACTGAAGAGTGAATTCCTAAAGATATATCCCAGAACAAGCGAAGATTAAATGGCATGACATGCCAAAACAATGGGGTGTAATAATGCTATAGGGGGATGCAGTGCCTCTGATTCTGCACATCTCCTCCTCATTGCTCACAATGGATTCTTACATGATCTTGGGAGGTTCCAAGAACAGGTAGGATTAGATCCATTTGACAGACGAGGAAACTCATCATCATCACAGTTGTGACACCGTTGAACTATTGATAGAATGGAGAAGTTTTCCCAAAGGTAGAGGAGAATAAGAAATAACCAGCTTATTAATTCTACTTTGAGGGAATCACAATAGCCTATTACTAAGTTACTATTCAGGGTATATGTATGGTGTGAGGGAAGCTTTACCCATTTGAAGGCATATCTCTGAATAACTTATTCAACAAATAACTTTAGATATCATCCACATTTTATTTATTCATTCATGCATTCATTCATTTCTGCATCACTTGAGGGCTGAGCGCAGGGCCTTGTATGTACTTAGCAAGTGCTCTACCACTGGGCTGCTCCCTCAAATCCATTTTTTTATCTTTCACATTGAGTCAGGGTCTTGCTAACTTACAAAGGCTGCCTCTGACCTTGAACACGTGATTCTTCTGGCTCTGCCTCCCTCATCATTGTGATTATAGTCATGAGACATTGCACCCAGCTCATCCACATTTTAGTAGTGTGCTTGGGATAGGGCAAAGATAAGTAACACATCAGCTATAAGTGAACTTACACAAAGAGACTGGTGATTATAAAATACTGAGGATATTCAATGATGCAGAGGTGCCAGAGAATCAAGAAAACTCAAAGTAAGGGTACTGATATTTCTGATGGAAGCAGGGAAGGCTTTCAGGAGGAAGTACCATTTGAAAGTAGAATACAGAGAAATTAACCATGTAGCTAGCAGAAGCATGCCTTTTCTAGGCAAGAGAGATCCATAAGCAAAGGCATAGCACAAGAAATAAAATACATGTGCAACCTAAATCATCTGAGTGAACACACTACAAAGGCAGGAACTATAGGGAGACATTAGACAGCTGGTACTCTAAGAAAATGAATGTTTCTTCACAGACCTTTGGGAAGACTGGCACTAGCTTAGGTGACAACAAACATGTAGACATCTGTGAAATTCACTTCTCTCTTTCAACCTAGTAATTGTCAAAAATGGGTTTCATCTACTGGGGCTAAATCCTCAAACCTAGCATAGAAGATCACAGTGGGGAATCACCAGCACAAAACAAGAAAAGTTCTTTTCTCTAGTCTGAGGGTGCTTTTGCCAAAGAGGGATGGTCAGGCAGTGTCTCAGGATGCCTCACACCAAGTCAGAAGGGGGCTGGGTCTACCTGCTCCTGAGAGGTCCAGGCACCCATGGCAAAAGGAACTCTCCTTTTGCTTGTGATATGGTAAATGTGTTTCACAGGTGCAAAGGCTAATGCGAGAGAATCATTAAGATGAAAACTTCTCTGAGGAGGAAACAAGTGAGCAAAAGGTAAATGACTAATAGCAGAGCCATTTCTGAGATTGGGCTTAGCAAAACAGGTGGGGCAGGGACAGGCAGGCCAGGAACAGGTAGGGAATGTGAGGGTTATCCTACTGCCCACATCTCCGCCTCAGCCACAGTACATCATGGAGTCAGAAGAGATACCATAGGGCAGGATTTAACCAGTATTATCTGTTAAGACCATGTAATGAGTCTTTCAGACTTTATAGACTCTCAGTTCTCCGTTAACTACAGTCCTCCCTCCATATCCATGGAGGATCCCAGGACCCCTTGGGATACTTAAATCTGAAGATATTCAAGTCCCTTATACAAAATGGCATAATATTGCATATAACCTATGCACCTCCTTCTATATTTTAAAATAATCTCTAGATTATTTATAATACCTAACACAACATAAATTCTCTGTTAATAATTACATTTAACATGGAATAATGACAAGGAAAAATCTACACCTGTCCAAGTTTGTTCTGAATATTATCCATCCACAGTTGGTTGAATCCACGGATGTGGAAGATTGACTATACTCAATTTTACAACTGTATCTTGGAACAATCATGTTGTTGTTGTTAGGTGCCCTCGAGTCGGTATTCGACTCATAGTGACCCTCATTGGGTTTTCAACGGCTGAGTGTTTCAAGATTGCCTTGGGAGAGGATTGCCATGTCCTTCTCCCATTTTTGTGGTGCTGGAAATTGAACTCGGGACCTCAGAGACTGCAACGCAGCACTCTACCAACTGAGCTAAATCCCAGCCCAGAACAGTCATAGATAACATGTAAAGGGATGAGCACATGATTGTGATTTGATAAAAATCCTTATTCACAAAAGTACATGAGAGACTAGATTTGACTCAAGGCCATAGTTTGCTGGCCCTTGCTGTCCTCACAGTGTGCTCTTTGAACCAGTGGCATCAGCATCACCAGGAAACTAAATAGAAATGTAAGTGCTCAGCCCCATTCTAAATCTTTTAAATCAGGAACTCAGCCATCTAGGATCCAGCAGTCTGTTTTATTTTCAGTGAGAGAACCAGCCTCACTCCAACTGATTATTCTTGTGAGATATATATATATATATATATATATATATATATATATATATATATATATATATAATTTATTTATTTATTTAAATTAAAGGCAAGGTTTCAAACCACACTGTGGGCATTTATGGTCAAAAGGAAATCTCTACTGGTAAGAACTGTCATTTGTCTAAATGATGCAAAGGCATATGTTGTAAAACCAAGAAAATCCTCTGCAACTTTTCTCATTTGCCTGATAGGCAATTTTTATGACTCATTAGCTGAAACCAATATGGCAGCAACACATCCTGCCTAGCTGTGAATTGATCATAGCAAGAATCCCAGAAAAGGTTAAGAGCAGTTCTGGTGTGGGAGAAATTTGTGGATGACAGGCTTGGTTTCCTTAATGGAAAACCAGCTTGGGGTTTCTTCAGCAAATGGTAAACTAAGGATTAAAAAGGCATTAAGCTGCCTCCTTTGCCATGTCAAGAATGCATTCAAATTCAAGACAGCATTTAAAATATTAAAACATGTAGCAATTTTATTACTAGGTCATTTAAAATGGTGACAATGAAAAATTTAGTTTAAACTACCCAATAGTGACTCAGGAGACACTTAAAAACACACAGAGAGATAGCTGAATTTTTAAAGTAAGTTCCTTATTAACTTCTCCCCCTCATCTATTACATTGCTATTTTCCAGCTGTATAAACAGTCTGGAGAGTGTGCCCTAAATGAATTCACTGTTCAGAAAACAACATAATTACAGCCATTCCAGCAAACTGAGTGCCCAAAAAGTTACAAATTAATTGAAGGTTAGCATTGAAAATTAAATCCTACTCAGCTTGAAGTCATCTTTTAGGTACTTTCTATAGAATTAAGTAGAGAATTCACTTTCCATCAGTTTGGTTGACAGAGTTTCAAAGTTCAGGTGGACAAATAGCCTTCTCCCCAACCACCATTTTCTTGTCATCTGATCTTGCTAATTCCAAATGATGCCTGCCAATAGAACCTTAAAACATGCTTAAGAGTCACACAAGAGATAAGACAATTTCCTCCTTTCCCATAAGTACCTAGGCCTTCAAAAATGCCAATTCATCTTGCTCTAATCTATTTTGATAGAAGCTGCTGAGGGATGGTATCAAAAAACATTTTTCTCTTTTCATTATTTCATTTTTTTACTTATAAAACATTTGCAAAAACAGTAAAAGAACCTCTGCAGACCGTTTACCCAGATTCCCTAAATATTAGCATGTTTAAAATATTAATGTTAATAACCATAGTTCAATTATTAAAATCAGGAAATTAACATTAAAATTCAAGATCACTATGTAGATGACAGACTTTAACCAAATTTCACCAGTTGTCCCCCGAATGCCCTTTAGCTGGTGCAGGATCCAATCCAGGATCACTCTTGACACTCACTTGTCATTTTTCTTTAATTTCCTTTAATCTGATCATCACTAAGCTTTTAAGTCTAAGAAGTATTCACTGAGTACCTCCCCTGCGCCAAGACTATGGTAATCTCTGAGGATTCAAAAATGGCTCTGGCCTTCAAAATACTCATAATTTATTGTAAAAATCAAAATAAAACCAAAGGGTAGACACAGAAAATGTACTGAAGTATTCTTTTAGGAAAAGAAGAAATAAACAACATTATTCAGATCTGGGGAAAAAGTGGATATATTAATGAAGATGTTCTAGATCTAAAAGGTTCTTACTCTTTGCTTTCAGAAAAATGATGATTCATGGCTGAAAACAATGTCCAGAGAAATTATGTGCAGCTGCAAGCTACAAGACTATCTTTGTGGTCAATGTTTTTATTCCTAGCACCTAAACACAGATGTGGCTGGGGTTTAGCTCAGTTGGTAGAGTGCTGCTCTGTGCTCTCTGAGGCCCTGGGTTTGATTTCAGCACCACAAAAAAGGGGAGAAGGAGGTGGCAATCCACTCCCAAAGCAATCCCAGAACAATGAGTCATTGAAAACTCTATGACTAGCAGAGAAGCACTGACACAGAGCTGAGTGTGGCACAGTGCTGGGGAGTGTTTTGTTTTGTTGTACACAGGGTCTCTATGAGATGGACCTAAGCAACAGCATCTAACAACAAACAAGGGATGGCAAAAAGCAAGGGTTTAGTAAAAGTCAAACAAAATAGGGATTTGGGGTCATCTCTTCAGCCTACCTAAGGATTTGGAACATGCAGGCTATCTCCTGCTGCCAGCCTAAAAAGCCTCTACTGACAGGGAAGAAATTCATTCAAACCCCAAATTAAGTAAAAGTTCAGAGGCTAATTACTATCTGAAGGCCTTTCCTTTTTTGCACTGCTCTGAAACAAAATGTATGGGAACATTTTATAAAACATTTGGCAGAGAACCAAAGATTTCGGCTCAAAGTATTTCTGCATGCCAACTAGTTCTCCATTTACTTCATTACTTTAATATCAAATTTCATCTCCATGGTTCATTCAAATCTGTGTTATGTTAGACTTCTAGAATGTTGGATTTGAATGCCCATCAGAGGTCGCCATCCCAACATAGTAGCTGACATGAGTTCTTTATAAAATAACCATACAAAATCTCTAACAAGATGTGTGGCAACTATCCACTCTTCTAGCCCGTTCACTTTTGGAGTACCTTCCTGATAGTGCTACAAAATCCTAACACCTATTTAACTGCACCTCCTACCCTTGCTTTTTCAAATATTACCCCAAGTGCTGCCTTCTTTAATCACACACAACAATTCAGTTCATCAATGTCTTCTGAAAATATGGGTTTAAAATGAGCCAAATATCCCTAGTCTGGCCTGCCCAGCACAGGGAAGAATGAACCTGTTATCTCAAGACTGACATTACGTGTATGTCCATGAGTCATACAGCTTTTTCAGGAGTTACATCAGTGATGACTCATGCTGGGTTTTAAGAATTAGTTGAACATTGGTTCCCTATAAAATGTGCTTCTATTGTTCAGTTTCATCTTTCCTATTATGTATTAAAGCAGAGGGATTTACAACTCCTAAGTGAATAATTTTATATTTACCTATTCTGGATTCCACTTCATTATATTTGACCCATGGTTGTAGCTTCCAAGACAAAACAAATATATGAGCTTCCTGCTTTGTCTGCCATCTACTAATCAGAAAAGTAACCTACTTGTGTCACTATCAAAGTCATCATTTAAAATATGGAAAGAAAGAAGTCCACTGTCAGAAGAAATAGTGTGATTAATTCCCTAAAGATAAACTTTGCTTCATTACATAACATTCCTTGGTATGTAATTAAATTATTAAAATGTATTTATCTATTATCCTATCCACATAAATCTTGCTACTTCTGTTCATAAAATAACCACAGATTTCACCAAATGTGTTTCTGAAATCCAGGTTGACTAGATCTACAGGCTTTCCCTGGGCTATCACCAAATGAAGATGGCCTACCTTGATAAGACTTAGCATCAGGGTGTGAAATGTAGGGTAAGTCACGACCATTTCATATTCTCTACTCAGTGGAGTGAGAACTGTACCAGACTGTTGGCTAGCTGACTTTTACCATCAAGAGGACAATTTACTTCTTATCCAATTGCGTTACTTGGACTTGAGATGAAGAATCCATATTTTCTTTCTATTTATTTCTCTTTTACTTTCAACAGAACACTGAACACACCAGTTTTCACTGATTTGGTAAAACATTTTCCTGATATTGGGCTTCCTTTTCTTATACATGTGTCTCTTCAAACTGGTATAACTTTCCTCATTCGACTGAGCCTCAGGAGTTGCTATGAGGTTATGTTTATCTCCTTGGGTTAACTTTACTTAAAATTTTTCATACTCCTTTATTGCTGTTGTTAGGTTCCATTGAGTCAGGTCCAACTTATAGTGACCCTATGCACAATAGAAGGAAATATTTACCAACACTGTGTCATGCCTGGCACTGTCAGTGCTTCTCTGCTATTCATAGGGGTTTCGATGGTTGACTGTTTTGGGAGTGGGCTCTGGGTCCTTCTCTCATTTTTGCCATGCTGGAGATCAAACCCTTATACTCCCTAAGTAATCAATAATCAAGTGGCATTTACATGATGACATGTGCAGTTTTTCTCATTTTGTGTCCAGGTATTTTCTTCAACAAAATATCAAATAACTACATTTATTGCATTTTTTTTCTTGAAACATTTCTTTATATGATAGATTTATTTCCCCTTGTGACACCAAAGTTAGACCAGAAAGCACTTATGGTGCAAATACTTACTCTTCGGAAACAAAGTGTAACCATTTTCTGTAAGTCACCCAAAGGTCAAGAGTAAGAAAAGCTTTTGCTAATCAGCATCATGGAGCTGAACTGAACCAAGGATGTTAGGGTTAATTCTAATGAGGTGCCAGTTAATATTGATAAAATGATTTTGCCAGGTGTAGTTGCACACACCTGTAATCCCAGCGATTCAGGAAGTGGAGAGAGGAGGATCTTGAGTTCAAGGTGAGAGGCAGCCGGTGTAACTTAGTGAGACCCTGTTTCATGATAAAATATTAAAAAGGGGCTAGGGGTGCAGCTCAATAGTAGTGCACTTGCAAAATTTTCATAAAGCACTGGATTCAAACCCCAGCATCACAAAAAATTAAATTAAAAAAAGATTTTAGATTTTTAATTTAAAGCACTTTGCCAATGCATAGTATGAGAATTTCACATTTCTTGAGCCATCTGGTCCCCTACATAAGGTAATAGTTTCAAAAAGTTTAGATGGATGGATGGATGGAGAATTTATTCCTCTGTCTAGTGTTTTAAAGAAATCTTTCTTTACAGAGGTCCATTTAAAAACGATTTTATTTCACTCATTGCTCAGATGGTGGCAAGTAAAAAACACATTAGAGTAGATAACTAAAACACAAGCAGATAGCATGCACAAACATATAATCTCCACTCCTAAGAACATTAATAATGAGAGGTGAATTGGACCCTTCACTATTGGTAGGTTACTTCCTAGAATAATCTAATACCAGGATTACTCATAACAATGATTTCTATTTACTTAGTACTTATTACAGGCAAGTCCTTTATATTCATTAAGTTATTTCATTTTCAGAGTCATTGGATAAAACAGGTTGTAATATAAACTTGTTCCTGCAGCCATACCACTATGGCATCCAATCTTGTCAGATCTCGGAAGCTAAGTAGGGTTGGGCCTGGTTAGTACCTGGATGGGAGACTGCCTTGGAACACCAGGTACTGTAGGCTTGAGAGAAGGACCCAGCAACTCACTCCCCAAAATAATCTGCCATTGGAAACCCTATAAATAGCAGAGAAGCACTGACAATAGTGTTTTGTCTGTTGTACATAGGGTCACTGTGAGTCAGATACCAACCTGACGGCTCCTAACAACCAACAACAATATAAACTGTATTTTAAAGAAGTGGAAACTGGAAGTTACAAAGGTCAAATCTTTTCTGATGTTTCTAATGTCATGATCATGATCCACGTTTGGTACCCAGCAGTCCCATTCTGTCTTCTCTGCTCTCCACTCGCATGCCACAGCATATAAATTGCTGGGACATATAGTAATACTTGCACCACATCTTAGACATAATAGGTATGCATACATATGTTTGCTTTTGTTGACACTGTCCCATTCAACCCAACCCTCTCAACTTTTCTGCATGGGAAAGATATTATCATCCTCACTTTGCCTACAAGGGCAAGAGTAGTCAAGAGGTGGATAAGAAATATTTTTGTTTATTTGCTGTAGGTAAGTAAAATAAATCCTAGTTCTGGCTTACTGTGAGGGAAATGATTAAACATTAATCACATACTATCCAACCTCCTTACTTACTTTCTTTCCTTTAGCTTTCTTTTGTTTTTACTTATTTTATTTATTATTTTGACAGTGCTTGGGAGTTGAACCCAGGGCCTTGCACATACTTTGCAAGTGCTCTACTACAGAGCTGCACCCCTAGTCCATTTATTTACTTTTTATCTTGAGATAAGTTCTCACTAAGTTACTAAGTTATGCAGGCTGCCTCTCCCCTGGAACCTGTGATCCTCCTGCCACCACCTCCTAGGTCATAGAGACTAACAGGTGGGAGCCACCATGCCCAGCTAAGCCCTCTACTTTTTATGCTACACTTTGTACAGGAAGGAATAGTGGTATCTCTGGTTCTCTGTTAGCCCTCACGTGAGTCATTTAAAAAATAATAACAATAAGAAATTAGCCTAATTTTTACAGTAGTCAAAAATTCCATGGAAATCAGCAAAAGGAAACTTGTTCCTAAGACTCTTTGGGGGAAAAGAAAAAAAAAAAAAAACAGATTCTTTCTGTCTTTAAACAGTCATCTGATCTGACGTGATCAGGTCATCTTTTTCTCTAAAAGAATGTTTTTTGACCTCCTTTGTCATTTTTTTCAGACCCTACCAGCTAAGAAATTCCCTGATTGATACAAGAGCTATCACTCTCCCTAACCAGCACCCTTTAACTTGCTTAGGGAAAACAACAGTAATTCAGCCACCCCAAATGATGCCGTTTCCTGCTGACTGACTCTGTTGGTGGGGCAGAGCAACATTATGTCTCACCTTGGATAATTCTTTTAATTTAGCATTGGCTCCCTCTCTGGCCTTTGGTAGTTTGAGGGCAGAACCCCAAGACTGGAGATGAGTAAAAAATGTACTACACACAAAGCTGGTCCTTTCTGAATTATCAATCTTTCTTCCCAAGCATAGTCTCTGGTTTTTTTTTTTTTTTCCTTCTAAAAGATGAAGGATGTATAAAGGACACATAAAACTTTAGTCAATAGGTCCATTATTATGATTGGCTGAAAACCATAAAATGCATCCATCAAGCCACTGTGTTGCAACTTGTGTTAAATTATGGTGATAAATAGTCCTTTATCTCTGACGTCACCTACTAATCTATTCCAAAAACTATGCAACACTGCTATTATGCATCACTCATGCTCCTGCCAGCTTGCTGAAAAAATCCTCTACATGATAAAACCACATAAGATTGCACTTGACTCTGCAGATGCAAATATTGTCTGTTATTTTCATGTCATACTGTGAAACAATTGCTTCTTCAGTTCCCAAAGTTATCTCAAGTGTGCAGTAATGTCCTCAATGCTCAGCTCTGGGCATTGTAACTCATGTACTTTTAATTGTTTATAATTTACATCAGAGTTGGACAGTGTCCATTTGCACCCATGCTGCTTTATAAATACTGGATGACATATTTTTGCCACTTGCTCTGGGTCAAATTTAATCCTATTGACAAGCCTTTAACATAGAAATTTGGTGTGGAATGCCTTAATACTCTCAGGAGCCATGTAAACGTTATGTGTGGCAGTTGCTATCAGTATGCTTGGGACTTGGATATGATTTTATACAAAATATTCCCATGAAATTAGACCTTTTTTTAGCTCTTAGAAAATAATATTTATTAAAATGAAATCATGGGGAAAGTGGAGGTATTTTAAATTCTAGTGTCAAATGTAATACTCTGTTTTAAAACATACATACACACACAAAAGATACCTTCATGTAGCTTTCTCTAGCTCATATGGATGGTATATTATTTACTCTTCTTTAAAAAAAAAAATGACTTCATTTTCTGTACTCAGAACACGAGGAGATGAAACACAGATTAAAACACAGACTACTCGTTGGAATTTCATTCAAAAACATGGAGCCTAATATGCTTAATTTATTTTAGCTTTAATTCAAAGAATTGGGGGAATTGTTTCTTGCTGAGCAACACAATGGAGGTGTCACAGCTCCTGCTTATCTTTCAACTCTCATATGAGATGATTGGCTTACAAAGAAGAAATAGACAAATATATAAATATAAACTGCTCAGGCTTAAATGGGTTACATCCTACATCCATCTGCTATGCTCATTTATATATTTTACTTTTAAAAAATTTACTTTTTTGATGGACACTTGAGAAAGGATTTGCTAATATGTTTATTGGGGAGAAAAATAAAACAACATTTTCCTCACTATTTTTAAGTGTCCCATAGAACTGGTAGCAAACTATTTACCTGAGAGTTGCTACTTAATGCATAGTCTATCCGATCAATCATGGGAAATAATAAAAAAAATTCAAATCACTTTTAAAACAGTGGCTTTCTCCCTTCACTGACCCACTCTCAATCATCAGCACTTATAGAATCCAAAGGAGTCACATATTGGAGGAAAGAAAGCAGTTCTAAAAACTGAACACTCTTCAGCCAGTCTTGACGGAAGTTTGGCTTCATCTCAATACTCAAAGTAAAATCCGTTCCAACCTCTCCCACTCTGGTGTTTGCCATCACGTGTGGCTTCTAAAGGAGGGGAGTGGCTCTTGCTTCTACAGCAGAAGAAAGGGCCTTCATTCAAGGCCATTGTTCCAATGTTCATTCGTTCTTTATGAATTCCCCGCTTTCCAGCCATTTCTTCTATTGCAGGGACTGCATTCATTGTTGAGTAGAAGCATATTTTAAGTATTGTACATTAAACATCAAGTCAAAGACCACTACAGGAAAAGTTTCTATCTTAAACAGAAATGGAACCCAAGGACATATAGAAAAATATTACAAAGTAAAAGATAGAGAAGACTTAGATGGGAAACTTAGATGGGAAGGGTGGGAGGGGGGAAGCATAGGGGAGGGTAAGGGGTAACCTATATGAATAATGTTTATCAAAATGCATATATGAAAATGTCACAGTGAAAAGTATGTCAAAATGAATCACATTATGATGTACATTAAAAATTTCTAATAAAAAAAACCATCAAAGTCCATTTATCCCCACTGCAGAAAACAAACACACACACACCACCCTTTCTCACATTCACCTCACACTCATATTCTGATGAATCCCTGAATCTTCACTGTTGTACAGTAACTGCTGTTCTCACCACCTTTTTGCTTCCTAGTGGGTCTGTAATTGTCATCTCATCCCTGGAGCAACATCAGGATCACTCAATAAATTGATTGTCAGGGGATATTTGAAGAACAGAACAGCGTGAGCTCTAGAAGCCAAGTGCCTTATGGCCTCCAGCCCAGAAAAAGGAAGCAATGAGGATGAACAAACCTCATCCCATTCCACTCCTCTAACACACTAATGAGAAGTAAGCAAATGAATTTCATTTCCTTTTTCCACTCAGAGACAGCAAACTACAACACAAAGACAATTAAAGAATTAAAAAATCCATCCTTGACACTTCTTGCTTTCTCTTTTCTTTTTTTATTTTTTTAGAATGAAACAGGGATTAAGATATACAACTCCTAGATTTTAAAAGTTCAAGCCAGCCTTCATTGTATGCATGAGATTTGCCACTTTTTGCCCAGATACAGCATATCTTGCTCATCTAAAAGTGATTCTGTGACAGGGATTCTTCTATGACTGCCCCTTATTTAAGATGTTGTTTAAGTGTTGTATCCTCAAACTTCCATCTCTTAAACTCTGAGGTGTATTCTCTTTCAGAATTCTGCTATGAGGGTAACTTCTACTGGAAGCATGTTGCTGCTTTTGCTAGGAAAAAAGCCTAAGGGGAGATTGGATCTACATTTCAAGTTGCCTCTAAGCAGCCACCACCTCTGATTTCATTTTGGAGGAAAGATCAAGATTATGAAGGAATTTCTAAACTTCAACAAATGACATTTCTGTTAGGAGGTCAGGGCAACAATCCATGAATGGATACCTGCGCAGAGATGGAAGAGTAAGAGGTATCAGCTCAGTGCCTACTCTGTATTTAACCACTAAAACCCATCACATTATGCAGGTGTATCCTGTTAATCTCACTTCATAGACAAGGAAATAGATACTCATAGATGTTAAGAAACTAAACAACGTCACTCAATTTGATTCCATAGTTTCTGTTTTCTCCATCTTAGACTGCATTTCAGATAAATCCTTAAAGGAATGTAGTGCTGGTGAAAATGGTAGGATGGAATGATTAACATTCCATTATGAATTTAAAAAACTGAACACATTCATCTATATATGATGTAATGTTGCAAATACACAATTGCACTTTTACTTCAACAAGCATTTATTAAATCAACGAGTATTATAATACCAAAGAGCAATTTAAAATCAACAAGTATTTATTAAATATGTTTTGTGCCAGACACTGTAACTATGCTGGAGCCCTTGAAGTATCAAAGACACCATGTTGGCCCTGAAGGAGTTTACAGTGTGATGATAAAGGCATCTGAAAGGATCATTTCTAGCTTATAAGAATAGTTGGCTGAAGTTTGCAACAGAACTTTCCTTAAAAAGGCACCAGCAAACCTGACTTTTAAAAAATAATTAGGTCAGGAAGAGACACTGGACACAAAATGTATGTCAGATAGAGAAAAATAACATGCTCAATGGTGCTGAGAAGATTTCTGCTTAAGAAAGAACTGGAATGCCATGCAGTCACACACTAGTCTGTCTCTTACTAAAATGTTGCAGAACATAAAAGTGTTAATGGATAAGACCCAAAAGGCATAGCTGAGCTCAAATATACAAGTCAGATATAAGCTGGATGGTTAGAGCCATGTTCGAAGGGGCAGGCAGGCAATGTTTGAGGAAATGATATCTGAAAATTTCCCCAAATTTAATAAAGACCATGCATTCTCAAATTGAAATTACATTTCAGATGTCAAACAAGAAACAGAAAACTAAATCCAGTCTGAGGAATATTACAAAACCAAAAAAGAGAGGCAGCATAGAGACATGGGGAGCTCTGAGAATGGTGATGCCTAGGAAACACAAGGAGCGGGGTGAGATAGGAGAGCAGAACCAGGGATCACATCACAAAAGTCACAATAAAGAATGTATGCTTAATCCTGTTCATAAAGATGAAACCCAAACACATGGAGGGAGGCAAGTCTGGAAGAAATGACACTAACTGAGCTAAAACATGGATGATAAAGCCTGAATGAGTACCATGTAAAGTAGACTAGGAAGGAGGGCATGATTTGGATCTTATGACAAGATTTCATGAGTTATTGTATGTGTGGAGAGACTAAAGGAAACAGAAGGCAAGAGTCACTCTCAGGATGCTAACCAGGGTGGGAATATTGGAGAGAGTGAATACAGAAGACAGAACAGGTCTATGGGAGATAGAGAGCTCAATATTATAATGTGTAGTGTGGGAAGCTGAGTGAGAAACTATTGATTAAAATATCTGAATGTTTAATCTTGGAAATCCACAGAGAATTCCAGACTGAAATAAAGGCTTGGCCATCATCAACATAAAGATCTCTACATTCATCTCTACCAAAGACCACCAATATCCTAAATCAACCAAGGTGCTCTTCTTTATCAGGGTCAGCTCATACTCCAGACGAGGAGCCAGAGGTCACACTAATTGGGTTGTGTTAGTGATAGGAAACCCTGACAACAAGAAACAAGGAAATTTGATGACAGTGGGCAACAACAATGGAGCAGTCAGGAAGCCAACAGAACAATGCTGGTATCAAAAACCAGACAGACAGAGGACTGGGAGACCAAGGTGCTATGCTGCAGCAAAGGAATAGAGCTGAAAGGAAAACGGCAGTCAAGAAACAGAGGACGTGAAGAAGTTGAAAGGATAAGGTGATAAAAATTAGGAAAACAAGGGAAATAAAGGCAAACAATTACCTGCACATGGGGAAGGAAATTGGAAATACCTGGTTAAGGCAAACTTTGCTCTGGCAGGAGAACAGATTGTTGTTCTTGTTAGGTGCCATCAAGTTGGTATCAGACTCATAGCAACCCTCATAGGGTTTTCAATGGTTGACTGTTTCGGGATCTCCTTGGGAGTGGATTGCCAGGTCCTTCTCCCATTTTTGCGGTGCTGGGAATTGAACTTGGGACCTCAGAGACTGCAGCGCAGTGCTCTACCAACTGAGCTAAATCCCAGCCCAGGAGAACAGAAGTTGCTGGTAAAAAATTATTGAAGGTTGGTCCCTAGCTTAATTTTGACCATAACTTAGACCATTTATTGACTGAGTATCAGATGCCCTTTGCAGCTCTGCAAATAAGAACCACAATTGCCTAAAGAATTAGTGTGTTGCCATTACTTTTGCTCCTTAATGACAATACGTGAATGAATAATGAAATGAGAGTTAAGGTTTCTGAAAGCTCACCAGAATAAATCTTTACTTTCCTAGGATGAATAACTAAGTGGTTTTTTCAAGACTTGCATAATAGTTTCTAAATGAAGGAGTGAATATGAAGAGTTTAGAGTGTTAACTCAAGCAAAGACTTTGAGGAGACCTTTGGAAATATTTAAAAAGATAGATTAGTGAAATAGTGAGGCAGAGATTAAGTGAACATGCCTTCAGATCTGTCATGTGGCATTGCATCTGCCCGGTTATTTATTTTTCAGTGCCTACCTTATGATGAATCAAAATCACCTTTAAGAGAATCCTTATTGAATAACATTGAGAAAAGTCAGAGGCATCAAATATCAATGTTCTTTGGGCAACAAAAATATTTTTAATATTTATGCAGAATTATAATTGCACAATTGCTTACTACTTGAAATATTTTTGTGAAGGTTTTTAATAATTATTTTAGTAAATGAGATTTCTAATGTGTACAAGAAGTTATTTTCCATTTTTGAGTTATTTCAGAAGCTTAGAGAAAGAGAGCTTTTAGGGATATGTCTTTTGCCTAAAATAATCCCTGAGGTAGACTGGAGACATGTACAGTCCCCATAAGAAGGCTATATTTAGAGTGAAGAGTGAGAGACCTGCCCACTTCAAATAAAGCACAGATTTCAGAATTGTCATCAATGTTTGTACAGATTATACATTGCACGCCTCCAGGAGGTGCCATTTGCATACTCTTTAAGAATGATACCCCCTGATGGACTGCTCTCACGGCTTGCACAGGTGCACCCAGTTGTCCTGGCCTTTCCCCTCTTCTGCTGGACCATTTCTTAAATTGCTATGGTTTTATCTGAGGAGAGTTTGGTACAACCTCAATTTGGGCACTAATGCAGAGGAATAAAAAGAAATCCATTCCCATAGCAAGGAGGCTTTGGTTATAGAGTCAGATGGACCTAGGATTAAGTATTAGCTCTCCTGCTTCCTAGTTCTGTGAATTTAGGAATATCGTATTAATTCTTTGCGGCTGTTTCCTGACCTGTAGAATGAGGATAATAATAATTTCCTCTTAATAGGATTTGGGAAAGATAAAATGTGATTATGAAGCAGTTTTCAGAATTCTTTACTCAGAGTAAGCATGGAAAAAATGTTAGTTCATTATCATCACAATTACCATCATTGTCCTATCACCTATAGAGCCTATTGAAGGTTCCTGGTTTGCTATTCTTTTCACATACTCCCCAACCCCTCCTTCCTGGCAGCCACAAAGTAACCAAGTTTGTTCTACCACACATTCCTGGTGCCATGATGTTCTAACTCACCACAAGCCCACAGCAATAGAGCAAGCTGATCGTGGACTACAACTGCTGGATCTGTGAACCAAAATAAAGCTTTTCTCCTTTAAAAAGAAAAAGAGGGGAAAAACTACATTTACTCTCTGCCTTGTGTGACCTGCTTCAAGCTGGACCTTGTGAGTGAGGACAGTTTGGCCATCAATCTTTCCCTTGTTCAATTCTTTACAAGTATTTGTACAGATTTGGAATATATAAGCATGTTTATAGAAAGAAGATTAAGCGCAAGCATCCAAAATTATTTTACTCTAATAAATACAATGCTTAATAATATTCAATTTTGAATACACAGAAAAATACCTGAAAAGTAAATGGATATTATATTTTTCATTCCCTCTTTTGGCTAAAAATGAAATTCTGACTTCAAGAAAAACTGAATGCCTCTGGTAGAAAGAACATGTGCAACTGAGTTCTGCAGAGGTAACATGAAATAGACTGACACTGATGATCAGCGTGTGAGGGACAGAGGGAAAACTAAGCCCCCCAAATCATGGACTGCATGACACGGTCCAAATGGGCAAAATAGGGCTTGGTGAGGGGTGAAAAGTTGAAAAATGGCATAAAATGAAGCAGAACGTCACCAAAAAGCTAATTTCCCTTCAAATCTGATGTTCCAGGTTTGATACCCCTAAAGCATTTCCACTGTACTCCACATCAACCCAAATGGCGATATTCACTTCTCACTTGGCAGTTCCTAGTTTTCATGTCTTAAATGACTGTAAAATGAGATTTCTTTTCTTCAACTGGAGAATAGAGAGAAAAATTCCCACCTTAATAATAGTTTGAACGATGGCATTTAGAAGCAAAAATAAATTTAAAAAATAAAATAAAATAAATTCAATGTTTTTAATTAATTTACTCCAACAAAAAAGGAAAAATTGAGAACTAAAAATAATCTAATTTTGTCATCTGTACCCATATTAACCAATACTATTTTCTTGCCACTGCTATAAAAAAATGACATTTGTATATCTTTCAGACAGTTGTACACCAAAGAGCAGTAAGCTAGAAGTCAAGAGTCCTGGGGTTGAGTCTTACTTCAGCTGTGCTACTGGGTATAAATCACTTAATCTCATTGGGTCAGTTTTCTGTCAGCATGAGGCTGTTGAGTTGGGCAACTGGTTAATGTCTTAGAAATCTAACATCAAACAATGATCTCCTCTGTATGGATTTATTTCATCTGCTCCCAAACCTCTTTTTCTCCATAGAGATAATAACATATGACACAGTTAAATAGATACGAGTAAGAAATTGTTTTGATCAATTGTTCTCAGAATAGTGGCAATGGATGATAGGTGTCCAAGAGGATTTTTTTAATGTTTATATATGTTTTAATTTTAATTATATATATAAACACACATTATATATATGCATGTATGCATATATATGTGTGTATGTATATATATATGTGTGTGTATATATATGTGTGTGTACATATATATATATAAAATATACAGCTTAATTAGACTCATAAGTTCATAGATAAACACTCTTTGCTATTGTCTGGATGACTACTATGTAACCAAGTACAACTATTTATATTTGTGTTTTTATGACACTATTATGGATAAATTATTACTTAGAATGTCAGCAAGTATCTTTGGCAAATATGGCTAACTTATAACTTAAAATTTAATAATGTAATAAAAAAGACAATTGCTCTACATGCTTTCATGTTGATTTCTAACCAGTTATGCAAAGTAAACTTGTAAAAATTCAGAATTAAACCTATACTATACCATATACATTAGTTGCTTAAGTTAGGGCTTCTAAGATTGTAGGTCACTCTTTTTTTTTCTTTTTTTCTTTTTCCTTGAGAAATATTAGTCTATAATGTCTATTATATTACCTTCACTTGATCTTAGCCAAAAGGCCAAGAAGCAATCATATATCATCTGAATGATAAAAAGTATAATATAACTGTAATTGTTATTCTTAAGTAGGTTTGTTCTAAAGGAAAATATTTAACTAATTAAGGAAATGTTTTCTCCTTAAAAACTGTGCAAATTCAAGAAAAAGTATAAGAACCAGAATTATATCTTTACAATAAGCTAAAGACTTGAAAGTAAACAGAAAACTAAAAGGAAGAAAAATATCTTGCTGTGGAAAGAGGGAGAAATTTCATATATTTCTATCCATTTTTAAGGCCAATATTGTTGTTGTTAGGTGCCGTCGATTCGAGTCCGACTCATAGCGACCCTATATACAGCATATCGAAACACTTGCCGATTCTGTGCCAGGCAAACCATCTTATTTATGTTTAAGCCCATTGTTGCAGACACTGTGTTAATCCATCTGGTGGAGGGTTTTCCTCTTTTCCGTTGACCTGTCACTCTTCCAAACATGATGTCCTTCTCCAGGGATTGTTCTCTCCTGACTACATGTCCGAAATATGTAAGACGCAGTTTGGCCATTTTTGCTTCCAAGGAGCACTCTGGTTGTACCTCTTTTAGGACAGATCTGTTGGTTCTTTTGGCAGTCTATGGTATATTCAATAGACGTCTCCAGCACCACAATTCAAAAGCATCAATTCTTTTTCTGTCTCTCTTATTCAATGTCCAGCTTTCACAACCATATGATGCGACTGAAAATACCATGGCATGAGTCAGACGCACCTTCGTCTTCAATGTGACATCTTTGCTTTTCAATACTCTAAAGAGATCTTTTGCCACAGCTTTTCCTAGAGCAATGCGTCTTTGGATTTCTTGACTGCTGCTTCCACGGGTGTTGATTATAGAGCCAAGCAAAG